>JAOXYA010333681.1:0-18485 GCA_028565675.1 Sorex palustris | reverse complement strand
TCCATGGGATGTCACTGTTCCCTGGCTGTGGGGGTGGAGGCCAGGGCTCCCAGGGGATGTTGGATTTCTCTTAGGGTGGTAGGGGAGGTAGGTGGGGGGCAGCGCCCCGTAGGAGGGGGCCTCGGGCTTCATCATGGACTGCAGGTTCTGGTAGCCCTCCCCCGACATGTACGAGCTGGTGGTGGACATCCCCGTGATGTAGCTGGACGGCGGCGGCGGTGGGGGCCGGTGTGGCAGCGGCGGGGGCTGGTGCACAGGCGCCGGGTGGGCCGGGGGAGGGATCTGGACTTTGGGCAGGTCGCCGGTGTCCACGGGGCCGGGTGGCTCGGCCTCGCCCAACGAAGCAGCCAGCGGGGCCTTCCGGTCTGGAGAGGGGGAGGGAAGGCACATCCTGTCACGTCTCGGGCATTCGGACATGCCGTGCTACGGGGCTGGCCTGGGCTCCTTCTCTTGGTCTCCCGCACACAGCCCCAGGGAGTCCCTGCAGGGCTGGCGGCACCGCCTGCATCAGTGCCCAGACAGGGTGAGTCGTTTCCAGAATATTCTGCGGGTCAGAATACTCCGGCCGACTCTGAGCTCGCAACATCTCCAACACGTTTGGGTTTGTGGAAGACAAAATGTTTGCGAGCGCCTCAACTTAACCTTTGGTGTCAGAACCGCCTTTCCACAGATGAACCCCGGGACAGTCCAAATGACCCCCACAAAGGCACGAGCGAGTTGCCACCTCCCCGCCGTGCACACTTACCTGGAGGCGGGTGGGCCGGGGGCAGCGGTGGGTGAGTGGGCTCCAGTTTAGGGATCTTAGGTGGTGGCGGTTCTGAAAAGAAAAAGGAGATGAGACGTCACCTGCCTGTGAATCAGCCGTGACCAGATGCGTGTGCGGGAGGCAAGGCTGCTGAGGACAGTGTCTTGTCCCGTGTGGCCAAGCCACGTCACCTGTCCCAAAAGGAAGCAGCACAAGCGAGCTCACACCCCACGGCCTCTGCACTCAGCCCACCTTCGCGCTGACCCCAGTTCCCGCAAACCACCATGGAGCTGGGGCTGGGCCAGACAGGGAACAAACAGCCTCCACCTCAGCACCCCGCCCCCCAGCCCCCACCCTACACACTTGGTCCCACGCTGGCAGCAAGCACGGCAGTGGGGCTCTGGGGGAGACAGCGACGCTCCCTTTCACTAGCTTCTCCTCGAACCTCAGACTCTCCTGTCTACTCCAGCATGCTGGCAGCAGCTTACAGCTGTGGGTCCCTCTGTCCTCAGCGTGGCCCAACCCAGGACCCCGCACTCCGGTTCCCGGAGGCCAATACCCCTACCAACCTCTGTGAACTCGGATCTTCTCTCCGCTGCCTGCTGCCCCCCACCCCCCCGCCCCGGAACTGGCTCGGTCTCTGCTGGGGCTCCCTGTGCCCCTTAGGGTCAGACTGTCCAGATCAGCAGTTCTTAACCAGGGGCCATACAGGTCCCCTGAGCCCAGAGAGTCGAAGGGGCCCCAGAGGGAAGTGAGAAGTGAAGAGAACAGAAGGGACTGAGACGGGGGGTTGGGAGGAAGGTAGGGGATGTTGAACCGATAATCCCGGGGGTGGTGTGGAGGATGGGGTGCCCAGGCCGCACCCCGCACCCCACTAAGCCCGCACAGCAGTCCCCAACCGCATTGTCTGGACGCCCGTTTTGGTCAGAGCCTGTGGAACGGAGTCAAAGGACAGAATGGCCACGGCCAGCTGGGCAGCAGCTGAGTGTCCTGCAGACCCAGCTGAGAGAAGGCGGCTGTACAGAACCAGACCCAGACGGGAAGTACCTGCAGCTTTGCTCTCTTCTTTGGGCGAGACCACCTGTCACAAAGAGAACACGGAGTCATTCCGGACCTTGGGCCAGAGGGGAAAACGGACAGCCTGGGCAGCCCCCAAACATGCCCTTGGGACCCTGATGGAACCCACACACGTGGGCCGAGTATGGGGCAGTGCCGTTGCTGGGGCCAGAATCCCGGGCCTCGGGTTAAGTGCTCGGGCCGGGCCCCATCCCCATCCCTGTCTTTCCCATGCTCTGTGTCCCATAAGGCATTGAACACCCACTGCCTCTTCTAGGGAACCGCAAATCATGCTGAGCTCGCCCCTCACACTAGAAGACCGAGAATCCAAGATACATGAGCGAGGGGGAAGGGGACCTGGGGGCCATGGCTGGGCTGTGAGCACGTGCAGAGGCCCCCAAGGCCTAGCCTCCCCAGCTGGCCCCCTTCTGGGTATCCAGAGACCCGCCCCACGCAGGTCCCTGCACCGCTGACAACAGCAGAGCTGGACACTGCCAACACCCTGTGATTCCACTATGTGGGAGACAAGAAACCAACCCCAGCCAAGAGCAGGGCGGGGACACAGTTCGGGGTGCATGCGTGCATGTGCTAGAACCCCAGTTCAACCCCCGTGACTCACAAGACATGAACACCCAGCGAGCCAGAGGACACCCTGGTGTCATGCAAGAGGTGCCCTGAGCAGTGGTCTAGCCGAGGACAGAGCCCTGCGCCTGACCACGCTACTCTGGGGCTCCCTGGGACATGCATCACAGGGTGAGGCCAGGTGGGCCAGCCCTGCCGTGGTGTGGCACCCCCTCCCATGCCCCCCCGACTCACCACAGCCCGCTTGGCCTGCCGGGGTGGGCTCGGCTGCGGGGATGGTTTCTTAGGCGGCTGAGCCGGTGGTGGAGGCGGCGGCTGTGGTGGGGCCGCGGGTGGCGGGTCCTTCTGTGGGGGCTGGGGCGGTTCGGGGCCCTGCGAGGGCTGGGGCTGGGACACCGGCGGCACTTGCGGTGTGGCCTGGAGAGATGGGGGCTGCTGCAGCTGGTGTGGGGTGTGATGGGGCATCTGTTGCTTGCCCTGCGAGTACAGGTCCAGGATCTGGTGGCAGATGTCTGTGCGAGAGGCAACGGCACGCTTAGTCCGACTATTCCCAGTGAGACTTCCCTGGGAAACCACCGTCCCCACCGTGGACCTGTGACGGCACCACCTCACGCCCCGCCCCACTGTGTGGCCAGACACGCCAAGTTGCGGGGTCCATGCGGCCACTCCCCGGGAAGAATGAGCAGAGCAGGGCGGGTACCTTCCAGAACGTCTACAGGGACATCCTGCACGAACTGCTCCCACCACCTGCGGTACATGGGCTTGGAGGTCCACTCCTGAATCTCGAACTTGCACAGACGCCCCGCGAGGTACATCACGGCCACGGCGATGATCTCGGGCTCCCATTGCAGCGACAGCGTCGTGCAGAGACTGCACCCACGGGAGACAGGGACATGACATGGCTGTGCCAACACCACCGGCAGGAAGGCAGGTGGGACTGAAGGGGCAGGGGGCAGACTCCCAAAAAGTGTTCCCCACAGGAGGCGAGTGCTCAGGCTCTGTGAGGTGGTGGGGTCTGTCGCGTCAGCCTGGTCACTTCTCTGCCTGCCCCTGGAGGCCAGGAACCCCGGCAGGGACCAATGTGAACACCCGTGCTCTTCAGACGGCCCCTCACAGCCTCTGCGCTGCCCTGCCCCAACGGGGGCAGGGACAAGACACCCTGCTGTCCCCGAGAGTCACTAGGCCTTGGGACATTACAGGGAAGATTCAAAAAGATTCTATTTCAGATGGCAATTTAGAAGCTTTGATTTGGGGGGGCGGTGCTCGAGGGTCCAAAGGGTGCTGGGAGTGGCCCTCGGCTCCCCCATGCAGAGCTCGTGTTCCAGCCCTTGCACATTCTCCCCAAAAGCAAATGGTCCCCCCCACCCCAGCATCCTGCTTTGAGTTTCTGGTCACTGGGGAGGAGTCGTCAGTCTCCCACAGCACCACAGGAGGCCTGAGGGCACCCGGGTGCCCGTTCTGCTCCAGTTACCCGCTTGGAGTCCACACAGACCAGAGTGTGGACCTGAGAGCCCACACAGCAGAATCCCCACGAAACTGACACTCCAACCAGCATACCTGTCATTCACAAAAGTCCACGCCATTTGAACCAACTTCTGAATTTTGTTTTTATCACCTAGAATTGAGGGGGGTAGGCAGGTTAGCAATGACAGAGGAATCAAAAAGGGGCCCAAGAAGCACCCAGTGTCCCCTCCAGTGGGCCCGAGGCTGCTGAGCACCATGCCAGGTCTCCTACAGAGCTCTGCTGAGAAGGAGGGCAGCGGCCCAGCCCCACCACGCCCTCTCCTTCCACATGACCCCTGCGGAGCCACCACTTCCGGACGTCGTAAGAGGGAGGAGTATGAAGGGCTCTAATGGACTGCTTCCGGGCAAGCTGTGGCCCGGACACTGCAAACGCGGACTGTTGGCCTCATTACAGAGGTAACTGCACGTTACTCTAAAGACTTGGTTTCAGAGCAAATAGTTTTTTTTAATAAACATTTTCTTACCTTTGAGTTGCTTTGCATACTTGAGCAGGAACTGGTATGGATGCTCTACCTGTAAATCAAACTTGATGGTCTGCAGCAGTATCCTCTCCAGAACCATTACTTCCTCCTGAAAACAGAAACCATGTGATGGGTGGTCACAGCAGGGCAGGGTCTGACGGGCTGCCCCAGCCAGCAGCTCTCCCTGGCTCCGTGCTCTTCTCTGCCCTCGGAATTCCAGCCCGCTCAAATGAAGGGAAAAACGCTCACTTCTGGGAAGAACTCAGATTAGAGACCAGTCAGAGGCCATTTATTTTTTAATTTTTTTAATGTAGGGCTACTGCTATTTATTCAGCCACTGATTAGGCTGATTGAATTGTGCATGAACTCCACCAGAGGAGATTTTTAAAGGACTGGAAACAAAATAAACATTCTTGGAAGCTCACTCCCTCCAGTATGTGATCCCCTTTTACAAAATACACTTCCTGTTACAACTGAACTGAGCTCCAGTTTTTGAAAACTCAGTGACTCTTTGGGAATTTTTATGGAAAACTTAAAGGTCTAATGAGAGGATGAGAACAGCTGTCAGTCCATGAACAGTCCCCAGTGCCAGTCAAGACAGATATTTATACCACATACGTGAAAAAGACCCACCTGCAGGGGCCCCTCAAGCTGGAGTAAGTAACCCCAATGTCATTTAGAGATGAATCCAAGAACTTCTTTCCTAACCCGGCCATTTATAAACTAGGAAGAACCACATGCATACCAAGTATTTTCTGTTTTTTCCTCTCCTTCTAAACCAGGGAGAGTTAATGATTACTATTTTATTTTTTTAAAGTTTGTTTCAGTACGTTCCTCCCCCGGTCCCCCCCATTCTACAGAGAATTAAAGTTACTGGTGTTCTAACTGGGAAATCACTGAATTTATGGAACTGTCCACAGGAAATGCTTTAAAGACTCGGAACCCTTAAAGGCTAAAATTTCCCTACCGTGAATTCTTTTGGCTGCGGATAGAGCCCATGGAAGATGCCTCCATCTATAAAGGCCTGGGTTCAATCCCCAGCACAAGAAAAAAAAAAAGACAATGGGTGGGGTATCTGCCTTGCACATGGCCAATGTGGGTTCCATTGCCGGCACCCCATAAGGTCCCCTGTGCCCTGCCAGGAATCATTCCTGAGCTCAGAGTCAGAAGCCCTGAGCATGGCCAAGTGTGCCCCCCCCCCCCAAAAAAAAACACAAGTCAAAATAACCCTTAAGACCGACCCCACAAGCCAGGGAGAGCACTTCAAAAGACCAAGTCACATCCTTCCCATGTGGGAGGTCTGGGCAGTGTACTCGGCACCATAAGACATCCAGGAGGCAGGACTGGGCGCACCTCTGGCATGGCCACCCGTCTGCGCTATGCCTGGGGGGTCCTGCTGTAAAGGAGAATGAGGAAAGGCAAGGGGGGGTTGGAGGGTGGGGGTGCTTCTCTATAGGCTTGCACCCACACCCTGTTCAGTGCTGCCAGAGCTCTGGGACCCCTGATAAGGAACTACAGTAAAGGGCCCCAAACTACTGCTGCTCCCTCGACCCCCAACTGGTTATTCAAATCTTTCACTCTGAAACAATTTTAACTTCCTTTCCTCTCTACCACACATCCCGACAAAGTTTCTAAAATTTCTTGTAAGCTTTATTCCTGGATACTTGCCACAACAAATGACAATCTTTGTACCTAGTTAGTGCCCATACACACTAGGTTCTTGAATTCAACCTCTGTCCAGACCACAGCGAACAGCAAGATACAGGAAGACTCAGAGAGAGTCACCTGCTGCAATGGAGAAGGGATGCTGCAGAGAATGGGAGCAGACCACCAGCGGTTCACTAGCCCAGCGGCTCCGGGGAGGAAGACACGGGAGGAGCTGGCTTTCAGAATGCCACGTTTCACAGCTAGAGACTCCACAGGCACAGGAAGACAAAGACTTTTTCGCCCGTTTTTTCCCACGTTTTTTCAGAAATGTGCTGAAGAACTTCGAGACTCTGACAAAGCTTCCTCAGTATCCTGTAAGCATTCCCTCCCTCCTGCTTTTGTTACCACCTGTTTCCCTGAAACTTTAACTTGAAACAATCCAAGCTGGAGCCCGGATCCTGTTACGAGACAGCCCAAGGCTGCCTTCTCTGGCCTGGCAATACTCCCTGCCTGGGATAATTATAGGTCTGGGGCCCACATCTCTCCTGGCTCCCGTCGGCCCTGCCCACTCTGTTCCCAGGCTGATTGTTCTGACCCCGGAGCTGTGGGCACGCCAGTCAGGGCACCTGCTTCAGCACTGGGCCACACGCAGTCACCAGAGTGAAGAGCTGATGCTGGTGAGAGTACTGTAAGGGGGAGCAGAGGGTCCGAGCCTGGCACACATGGGTGCCATGATTCGGTGATCCCGAGCTTCTGTTTCTGAGCGGCCCCAACAGCCTCTTCAGGCATCAGCCCCTGCTCTGTGCCGGGGCCAGTGTCGACTACCCAGATCATTGCAGGAGAGATGCGCAAAAGAGCGAGGCAGGGTGGGGCGCAATGTGCCATGCCTGGTGGGGTCCAGCAGCAAATGGGTCACAAGGTCCACTGTCACCTGTGACTAAGACATGGCGGCAGTGTGACCCTTCCATGACTGTCTCCCTACTCCGCAGGGATCAGGATTGGTCTACACGGTCAATCCTTCACGCAGTGTCCAGAGCTAAGAGGATCGGGATCCAACCTGGATTGTTTCGAGAATCACAGGACCAGAAGTGATCACCTCACCGACGTGTTCGCTGCAGAACAGCAGCACGGCATGGTCTCCATGTGGCACCACACAGCGAGGTGCATGCACGCCACTCTGAAGCAACACACGGCCTGGCCTTCTGGATTCTGACAGGTTTCCACATTTATACATGCAGGTGCATGGATTTAGAAACTCCCCCATCAGCCTTCTTTAGGATCTGGGACTGTTCTTAAAACTATGTCTGCAAGCACCTCCAGAACTAAGCAGTCACCTGCCAAATCACACCACACAGGAACATGCCAATCTCGGAAGGGGCGGAGGCAAACCCGTGTGGTCAAGTCCAAGAGACAGAGCTCACACAGCGACAATGTCCAGATTAGAAGCGTCAACCAGGACACCAGGAAACGCCAATGCGTCTGGGTGTTTGGGAGCTCCCCGGAGTACAGGGAACAGACACGGGTCTTGGGGGGAGAGGGCAAACAGAGCAGGAAACAGCAGCTGGTGAGGGACAAGCAGCCAGGCCTGCCGGGTGCTGTGCTTACCACGAACCCAGGTTCCTCCCCATAGAAGGAGTTTGTCTGGAGTCAACAAGTACTTGTCAAAGGACGCTCTGCCCAGACGCTCTACTAGGGGAGGGGCAAAAGGACAAGACCGTGGCTTCACGAGACTAGCTGCTTTCAGACACTCAGAAATCAATGGTAGATCATTTGTCCCTTCCTAGCTGTCCCACCAGAATCAGGAAAGGGGTTAAAATAATTGCTTGGTGCTTTTATTATGTCCTCGGAACACCCTTTAGGGACCTGAGGATAGCTTCCCTCCATCTGTTCTTGTCTTTCTATCATAACGATTTCTGGTTTTTTTTTTCTTTTTGGGTTATAGCCGGCGGTGCTCAGGGGTTACTCCTGGCTCTGCACTCAGGAATTACTCCTGGTGGCACTTGGGGGACCCTATGGAAAGCCAGGGATTGAACCCGGGTCAGCCGCGTACAAGGTAAATGCCCTCCCTGTTGTACTATCGCTTCGGCCCCGTAACATCAATTTCTGATTGTCTGAAAGCAGCTGAAGTATCATGATCCCCTGCCATGCCCTGGCACACGGCGTGCCGGAAGTGGTGGTCCGCTCGGACAGGCCTGCAGCCCTGCGCGAGTTCCATCATCTCTGAGTGCTCAGCCCACAGCAGGGCCTGAAGCAGGCTGCACCCCATCCCTCTCCTCTCGAAGGTCCTTCAGGGGGTCAGGGGCTGGCAGGAAGACGACTTGCTGACAGATGGCTTGAAGGCTGAGCACAGGCTGTGCAGGGACAGGCTGTGGGTCTGAACCCAGCACCCGATGGTCACCCAGCCCCACTGGGTGTGGCTCAACAACAAAAAAAAACCAAACAGCCAGACCCCCAAACAAACTGACGTTGACTCTTACCTTCGGGTCATCTCCAAACTGGCCAAACTGCACATCATTTAATAGACTGCGAGCTGTTTTGATGATATCTTTACATTTTTTTGGCGTTTCTTCAACTTTCCCAGCCAGAAAGAGGCAACAAGCTCCTGTCACCTGGAACAGAGACACAATATTCCCGACATGGTCACCGGGCTCACAGAGCGAGGCCCGGAGCCTGGCCGCCCCCAGGAACGGGCTCTCCAAAGCCCGAGGGTGATTTTACAGGCACTGTGTCCTCCACTCAGGCGCCACCAAGTGTCTGCGATTGAAGTTTCTGGAGAAGGTGGCAGATGAGCAAAGCAGATGTCAGGGAGGATGAGAGTCAGAAAAAGAATTCTTTTCACAGTGTGAGCTTAAAGCTGACAAATCTCTAAACAGGAAGAACGTGCCTACAGTGCAGAGGACGCCCCCCACGTCGCTGCCCACATGCACCTCTCTCCCATGAGTGGCAGGGGCCTCAGCTGACTTCCTCCCCCGCGGAGAGCTTCTGGGGAAAAAATACCCCTTAGACTTGGTTCTGGTTATATATATAAAGAACGTACCAGAAAAAAGTAAATACTTCCCGAAAAACAGGTTAAAGAAGAGAGTCCACTAGTACACGGAACCTTACATTAGTAACAACGTGATAGAGAATTTCAGCCCAATTCTGATACTTACATATCGTGGGAACTGCTTGAAGGAATGGAACATATAGAAGCGGTGAAAATAAATTATTCCAGTTGCCAGAGTATCATAGTGCCTTGTTGTTCTGGTTAAGGACTTTCATTCATGGTGAAACAGTTAGAATGACAGACGGAAAGGCAGAAGCAGGCTTGGTGAGCACTGCGGGCCATGGGAAGCTGTGGTGCGAGAAAATGGCCAGAAGCCCAGGAAGTCTGTGGCTCCTGAGGCTCTGAGCAGGGCAGGGCTGCCCCCTGTGACCTTCACCCACGATCACCCCGTGGCTCTTCCCTCTGTCCGACCCTCCACTCAACGCTCATGTCTTTACACTCACCCTTTCTTTTATTTACAGCCTTAAAAGCACAGGGATGCTGGCAGTGTTGGTGGTGGATGTGCACAGTGCTGGGTTTAGACCCCGGGGCCTCCACCAGCTGTGTGATATCCCTAAGTCGACAGAATTAAATGTCAAGCAGGAAAAAGAAAACCCAAGAAACAGCCAGCCAAGCCTAACCGACAGAGCCAATGCGGACAGTCGCTGCTGCACAGGGTGAGCTACCAGCCCCGGGGTGAGGACCCTACTCGAGGCAGGATACAGTCCCAGACGTGTGCCCACATCGAAGATGAAGCGCGCCCCCTCTCGGCGGTACCGGGCCTCGGTGGCCGGATCAAGTCCTTCTAACTGTGAGGGTGTGTGAGCCAAGTCTTTCTTATCCCAGTACCAACATGGTTTTGTGTGGTCCAGGTTTGCCGAAGTCACTGAAGGGCTTGAATTTTCCTTATTCTCCTTCATTTATTGAAGTAGATTTGTTCTTTCCAAAAGATGCTCAGAAACTCTTAAACTCCTAGGAGAAAGAGAGCCAACAGTGGCGTTAGAGGAAGGGGCACCCCACAGTAATCAAATATGACCGTTACAGACGAGCTGTGACTCCAACATCACCTGATTCGGGACCAAAACTTGCCCTGGAAACAAGACTGGTTGGCAGTGAGGGCCCAGGCCTACCTCCAAGGCAACTAAACCCAAACTGTAACTCGCAGTCTTTTGAGCCCATTTTCCTGGGTAGTTTGAAAAGGAAGTGTATTTCCGCCCCCTCACGAATCTGAAGGGTCAGCACAACTTTGAGAAATTGAACAAGAATGTTTGACGTTCTTTTCTTTCTTTCTTCCCTGGGCTCAGTTCCCTTGTGCTGGTCTAGACTCTGGTTCTTCCAGAAATCCCAGGCTTGTTCCTCCTCCTCTAAAAAAGCTCATGTTCTACTTTTTAGTTTTCTTAATTCCATATAGACACTTCCTCTTAGAAAAGGCACCAGATGGGGGCCTGAGCGAGAGTACAGTGGGTAAGGTACTTGCCTTGCATGTGGTCAACCTGGGTTCAATCCCAGGTACTCCATATGGCCCCCTGAGCCCTGACAGGAGTAATTCTCAAGTGCAGAGCCAGGAGTAACCTGAACACCACCAGGTGTGGCCCTAAAACAACCACCCCTCTCCCCCCGCAAAAAAAGAAAGGGACTGGACTGGATAAAGCCACATTAGCACAAGTCACAGAAGTGAGTAATAGAAATCAGGACAGGTGTAGGAATCTGGGGGAGCCGCAGAGGCTGGAGTCTTTTGAACTGCTTGTTTCCTCATCCTCTCCTTCAGTGTAAAGAGAGTCTCTAAAAAATACACCATTGAGAAAAGAGGAAACAGAAGGCCTCTGAATGGGAGGCCGCCAGGAACACCTCAACTGGGGGCTGACGCGAAAGCAGGGTTTCCAAACAGGGCATCAGTAAGGCTGCAGGGGCGGCGGCAGCAAGATTAGTCTCCCTGCAGTGAGCAAGCTGCCGTCTGCTGGCCAGGCTCTGGCGCCAAGGCCACCCCGGGTCATCTAGACTTCCGGGGCGGCCACCTCATTTCTGTTGGGAGGTGGTGTGCAGTGGCTCTGAGAGCGCGAAAGGGAATCTCATTTCCTACCCCAGGAAGAAGGAAGCACCCAAAGAAAAGAAGCCTTCCTGAAGGAATCTACGCCTTCGACTGACTGGGCAACGGTCGACCAGTTCATCAACGTCACATTACATACAAGCAGTTCATAATTTCTCCCTCTGCGGGACTCCACCCCCAACCCAACTGAGGGAAAAAAGTTACCAATAGGGAAGTGGGGAAGAATAGGATGGAAAGGATCCATCCGTACAGGAAAATGCCTCCTATGAGGATACTTTTTATACAGATTAAAATATCTTTCACTTGACTCATTATTCTCACTTTTGATTTTGGGGTCATACCCACAAATCAAGTAGGTAGCTGGGGCCTCCTCCTAGATCAGTGCTCTGGAGTACCTGGAATTCACCCCCCGTGGCAGTGTCCAGGGCCAGGCCCAAACCAAGGCCTCCCACACATAAAACATGCGCTTCAGTCCTTTGAGAAATTGCCCTGGCCCCACTCTTTCATTTTAAAATAACTGTAGCAGGGGCTGGTGAGATAGCACAGTGGGTAGGGTTCTTGCCTTGCATACAGATGACCCAGGTTGGATCCCTGGCACCTACATGGTTCCCTGAGTCATTTGGGAGTGATTCCTGAGTGGAGAGCCAGGAGCAAGCCCTGAGCACCACCAGGTATGGCCCCCAAACAAACAAACAAACAAAAACCCCAAAAATAAAATATCTGTAGCTCTCTAAATAGCGTGGGGATGGTGGTGTAAATAATTTCTGCACATCATTCATACAGCAAACCTGATGTTAAACTCCTGAACTGTTGTACAGCTACCAAAGCCAAGGGATTAATTCTGGCACATGGCTGAGTAAATTACAGCCTTGACCTGGATTCTGAGCTTTTCTCTCAAATCCCTTTTTGTTCCAGGATCTAATTCAGACACTGCATGGCATTAGGCATTGTAGTCCTTAGCACCTTCTTGGGTGTACCAGGTTCCCTTGTTTCTCAAGAGCCTGCCAACCGTGAAGGGTCCCAGGAAGATGGCAGTTCCTCTAGATTTGGGTTGGTGTGGTGCTTTCTGGAACACACTGGAGTTTGGGGAAAGAGAGGTCAAGTGTCCTCATGCACAATGCCCCTGCTTTGGGGGAGTGACCAGGCTTCTCTTCTTATACTGACCAAGCTGGGATGGGCTGATTCCTTCCTTTCTTATGCTTTTGGGGTGACACCCAGCAGTGCTCAGGGGTCACTCTTGGCAGGATTAGGCTGTGTATAAGTCAAGTGCCCTCTCTGCTGTACTTCCTATCTTTTTTTAGCCCCTTGGCCAGTTTCTTGCCCTAAGTTACTATTTTTTTCCCCCTTACCATTCTCTCTTACATAGGAATGAGTCTTAAGGCCCAAGCGCCATGGTAGGGTCCAGGACTGACGCTCCATCTTTGGAAAGACCTTCTGTCAGACGACAGCAATAAGGGAGGAGGGCGGGTACTGGCAGTGACTCCGACACGGCAACACCGGTCGGAGCCAGAGCGTAGACCATAGTGACAGACGCGTTAGAAACGTGAACGGAGGCAAGATCCTTAGGGTCTGGCCTGGAATTTGAGCCTTCACCCGAGGACCTGGCCTGTAACATTCATCACTGAAGTATGTTAACCAGTGGTGATTTTCCAATTTCTTTCTTCAGTAGAAACGTTCCATCTCCAGTACTGCAGAGTGCCCTAAGCATGGCCTAAATGCACCCCCCAAATAAGTTGGGGAAAGAAATCAGATTCGACTACCTAGCAAGCCAGAAGCACTCCAGTTCCTCTAGATCGGAATCTCTCAGCACCAGGCCTACTTGTCTCTTTGTGGGTGTACCTGTCAAAAGCAAAACCATCCCCAATTCCTAACAGCACGTGGAAAGCCAAGTGCTCGATTTAAAGTCTATGGCTTATGAACTTTCATCAGGTGAACCCGCCACTTGTGAAGCAGGACACGCCCACTGCCCCAGAAGTTTTCACTGCAGATGAAATCTGGCCCTATACAGAAGTAACAAATGAGAGTTCGGGGTTGGGAATGGACGGCTGAGCGTGAGACAAGCACAGGTCTGGCACAGTGTGAAGAACATGTGGAAGCCAGAATGGAAAGGAGCAGAGTGTCAAGAAAATATGAATCTGGGAGTCCTGAACTGCGTAAGAAATCAAGGTGCAGGAGGTGAGGGTTCCAGCAATACGATAGCCAGGAACCGCTGGGAGTGACTTTCTAGTACCAAGCTGGGAGCAGGCCCTGAGTACTGCTGGGTGGGGGTCCTCCCTCACCCCCAAGCTGAGGAGAATGGCAGCTTTAAGCCAGAGTGTAGGCCACAGTGACAGACTCTTTAGAAACGTGAACGGAGGCAGGATTGAGGAAAGCTACTAGAACTGGTTACGGTGTACTTAATGGTCACACCAGTTTGAATACGAGACTACAGACTTGTCCGCTTTCTGAGAGACTGGTTTGGTACAGGAATTGTGTCTCAAGCAAGCAGACACACACACTCATGTAAACAGAAAGTTTTTCTGAAAAGCTTACAGTGGTGTTCAGACATGAAAAGGCCACGAGACAATCAATCACTCATTTTTCCCCAGGAGAAAGGAGAGTTGAGTGAAGGATGTCTGTGCTCGAAGGGAAGGAGTCGCTAGAGGTGGCTGAACAAGGGGTTAATCAACTGAGGGCTAACTAAGGTCTTTGTCTAAGGTAGAAGGGAGAGGCAAATTTGAGGGAAGGAAAAGAAAGAAAGAAAAAAAAAGAGAGAAATCTACAAACTCATTTAACGGAAATAAGCTGGATCCTAAAAGACAGTCTTCGTGTTCTCTGGAAGTACAGTGACCAGGCCAGTTGCCAGGAAAGGGGCAGGAAAGAAGAAAAACTCATGAAATAAGGAGGGAAAAGGCTCTTGCTCCAGAGGATAAATCACAAATACAGGGCTATCTGGCTGATCCCAAGATTATCTAGTGTAGTGCCTTTAGAATTCAGAGCAGAAAGAAGAAAAAGAGTCCCGGTATATGTAAATATAACAACATCTTTTAACCCAGTATTTCTCAACGGGGGCCATAATATGGCCTCCAGAGTGCCCCCAGGATAGTCCAAGGGGGCCCCAGGTGAAATTCATGTAAGTCTGACTGGAATCAAGAGAGCCAAGAAGCAGCCAGAGCAAGGGATCAGGACACATGAAAGGAAACAAGTTGGGGGGGGGGCGTGGAAGGGGGGAGGCGGTGTCACAGTCCATAAAAGGCTGAGACACTTTCCCCTCAATCATTCCTCTCCTTGAAAAAGTTTACCTCAGTTGCCCTTCCATATTTCTATTTTTTAAAATAAGATCCTAAAATTAGACTTTTCCCCATTAGTAACTTCTGATTACTGCGAATAACCAGGAGATTCATGAGCTCCACAAAGCAAAAATCTCCCCACAAACAAGCAACCTGCCAAGGCACGTTAGCAACATCTCAGGAATGTGCTTTACATACATCACCGTACATGAAGACTGCGTTTTTCAAAAGGTCAAATTATGGATACTCACAAGATGGAAATCAGAGTCCAAGTCATCACTCAGTTCTCTCCCTCAGTACAGAAATTTCTGTGAAAGACAGTAATATTTGCTTACTAACTTGCTTCCATTTGGTCATGTTCAAGAACAAAACCTGAGTAACTTACAAAGCAAACTCGCATTGTTGAGCTCACCTAAGCCTTGTATTATGACAGAAACTGATTCTTATTTGTTCTGCTCGTCCCCGAGATCCGGTGCAGAATGATGGACGAATGAATCTATCATCCAATAATTGCACCTATCACCCATAACTACTCCGGAAAATACCCTTCTCTTAGCCACTGACTAGCTTTCAATCATCTGAAGGAAGTTTTACATCCTCCTCCAGAACAGAGAAACATCCCATTTCCCCAACACCTTTGTAGTGCTGCAATACCCACCGCATCTTAGCAATCCAAATGGAAAACCATACTCTTCCCAAGATGGGCTGGAGCGATAGCAAAGCGGGTAGGGCGTTTGCCTTGCACGCAGCCAACATGGCCAACCTGGGTTCGATTCCTCCGCCCCCCTCGGAGAGCCCGGCAAGCTACCTAGAGTATCTCGCCCTCACGGCAAAGCCTGGCAAGCTCCCCGTGACGTATTCGATATGTCAAAAGCAGTAATAACTGTCACAATGGAGACGTTTCTGGGCCCGCTTGAGCAAATCGGTGAACAACGGGAGGACAGTGGACAGTGACTCTTCCCAAGGTGCGCAGCAAGCACTAGGGAGCACGGAGGGTGCTAAGTTCAGCTCCAAGTCCCCACGCCTGTATGTTCTGGTTTTTGAGACTCACGGATCTTCACCAAGAAAATGGAGTCCAAGAGGTGTACTACCTTGCTCTATTCACAAATCAAGAAAACAACAAAGTCACAGCTTGCCTTTAAATTCCACACCTGCTGCCTTTCCTCCCTCTGACCACCACTTCAGTTTCAGAAACACAACATTACACCCCAGAACCATTTTTGTCAAGTCAGATCTCCATCTTAAACACGAACAACCATGTTTTGGTAAATTTAGTCTTTCCCAGCAAACTGACCTCGTTAGCTCTGGCCCCCTCCTTCAGCTGTTCTGAAGCCTATACAGTGTACGCCTCATGGCCCTGAATCTTTTTATTCTCTGAGAAACATACCTTTGCATATTTACAGTGGATATGAACAAACTACTGTCCAGTGCTCTGTAATGGCTTTAGGCTGTCCCCACACACTAATCAACATTTTGGTTCGGTAACGTGAGGGGATCTAAATCTATCCAAGTGGACCACATCTCAAGTTTTCTCTTGTGTCTTAGGATAGAGAGATACTATTCAGGTGTCCTAAGAAGTCTACGCAGGCTCAAGTCCAAAGGCTCCCACCTCCAACCCGACCAATATAGGAATTGAAAGAAAATGTGCTGTGTGTACCTGCATTGTAAAAAAACATGACATGGAGATCTTAAAAATAATGTGTATTTTTTTTTATACCTCTTGCATGTGGTTGACCTGGGTTCGATTCCTCCATCCCTCTCGAGAGACCGGCAAGCTACTGAGAGAATCCCGCCTGCACAGCAGAGCCCGAAAGGCTCCCCGTGGAGTATTCGATAAGCCAAAACCAGTAACAACAAGTCTCATAATGAAGACATTACAGGTGCCCGCTTGAGCAAATCGATGAACAGGAGGACAGTGCCACAATACCTGTCCTCCCACCCCCAGCCCCTCAGGTAACTTTAGTTCTATTGCCAACATTCACATTTTTTACAAAAATTTGATTCTTCATCAACTTACATTGTAAACATGGGTAAAATCATCCAATACTTATATTCCTCCATCTTACTTTGCGTCATATAACCCTATCAAGCTCCAATTTGCTGTGAATGGGAAAACTTCATTTTTTATGGCTGAAGAAAATTTCACCGTGTAAGTGAAACAATGATTCTATTTTTGAGCCTTTTATTTTTTATTCTAGATTGTTGAGTTTATTTTTAGTTCCATGCCACAGTTTTAATTATAGTCAGCATATAGTTCAGTTTGAAGTCAGGTAATATGGTGTCTCCATCCTTCTTTTCCTTACTCAGGATTTACAAAGTTATTTATTTAAGGTCTTTTCCATAGAAATCCCAACTTTTTTTCCCTCTCCTAATTCCTCATGAAATATCCTTGGACCTTTGTTTGGGATTTTGTTAAACATAATGCTTTTGGTAAAACAGACATTTTACTATGTAAGATTTCCCGTACCTAGTTTCTAATCAATGTCTTTTAACCATATCTTATAGTTTCTATTACATGGGTCTTTAGCCTCCTTTTAAATTTTTTTGGTTTTTGAGCCACCCCAGTGGTTACTCCCAACTCTGCTCCCTGTAATTCTCAGGAATTACTCCTGGCGGTATGGCGGTACTGGGGAAGGCTTACCCACTGTACTATCTCTCTAGCCCCCTCATCTTCTTTGTTAATTCCTAGGTATTTAATTTGAGATTTTAAAAATAGTGCAAATGGAACTATCATCTTAGTTTCTTCTCATTCCTTATCTCTATACAGCAATACAATCACCTTTTTGGGGGGGGGCAAGGGGGAGGCTGTGGGGGGTTCGTACCCTGCAGTGCTCAGTGCTTACTCCTGGCTCTGAGCTCATGGATCATTTCTGGCTGGGCTCAGAACCATATGGGGTACGGGGAATCAAACTCAGGTTGGCAATGTGTAAGGCTAGCATCCTACCGGCTGTCTAATCTCTCCAGCCACTCATCTAACGTTCCAAAAATGATGCTTGGCTGGTCTGAGAGTACTTTTTCTTTTCCAGTACTCACAAACTCTCTTCTCCCAACAAGATTCTAAAACAGATTACTAACAGGTATGGAATCTAAGAGTCAACTCACCGCTCTCTGCCAAGATAGAATTTTCCAAAAGCCTGTCAGAAATGTCAGGTGACTTTTCTCAAAAGCTATGAATGATTGTGCAATCTTACCTGTCAATGTTGTTATATATAATTTCTTGGTATAAAAACGTTAATTAAATCTAATTGAATGGGACTTTTTTTTTATAATGTCAATTATCTTGACTCTAACATCCTGATTGTCCTTCCCAGTCTAAAGAAAACAAAGAAATATTTTCTTCCCCCTGGACATTCAGTGACTGAAATCAAACTCTTTCTTTCTTGTTTTTTTCCTTTTTTTTGCTTTTTGGGTTCCTCCTGGCGATGCACAGGGGTTGCTCCTGGCTCTGCACTCAGGAATTACCATCTGGAGGTGCTCAGGGGACCACATGCAATGCTGGGAATCGAACCCGGGTTGGTCGCGTGCAAGGCAAACGCCCTACCTGCTGTGTTATTGCTCCAGCCCCTAACCTAGTTCATTTTACAGGCCAAAATTATGAGCCCTTTTTTCCCCTTTATGACAATGAACTTTAAAAATGGCCTGTATTATTTATTAATGTTTTTGCTTTTTGGGTCACCCCCGGCGATGCACAGGGGTTGCTCCTGGCTCATGCACTCAGGAATTACTCTTGGCAGTGCTTGGGGGACCATATGGCATGCTGGGAATCGAACCCAGGTCCGCCAGATGCAAGGCAAATGCTCGACCCGCTGTGCTACTGCTCCAGCCTCTAGAAATGGCCTTTAAAATGTAGGCTATTATTTCTAAATTTTAGAATCTAGCCACGATAAAGTTCCTTTACTGCTGATAATTGATTCAAATCACATTTTTAACATGGAACACACTTTACACACACACACATCCACTTTTAGGATTATAAGCCAACTAACACGTTATATCGGCATAATAAAAAATGAGACAGGGGCTGGAGAGATAGCACAGCGGGTAGGGCGTTTGCCTTGCACGCGGCCGACCCGGGCTCGATTCCCAGCATCCCATATGGTCCCCTGAGCACCGCCAGGAGTAACTCCTG
>JAOXYA010333385.1:0-18487 GCA_028565675.1 Sorex palustris | reverse complement strand
GGAAGGTGTCTGCGAGGGACAGGGGGGTAGGATGGGGTGGGGGTGGTGGGAGGGATACTAGGAAGATTGGTGGTGGAAAATGCACAATGGCGAAGGAATAGGTGTTCGATCATTTTATGACTAAAACTCAATCATGAAAACTGTATAACTGTATCTCACAATGATTCAATAAAAACATTTTTCAAAAAAGATTGATCCGTGAGTGCAAAGCCAGGAGTGAGCCCTGAGCACTGTCAGGTGTGGTCCAAAAAACCAAAAGAGTTTCTGGCAATGTTTTAATGTGTCCATTTAAAAACCAGAGTTTAATACTGGAAAACAGCAGAGGGTCACCTCTTTGAGTCCATCACTAATGCTCCAGGGAGAATTTATCACCACCACCCGCCATCCTTCTCACAAATATTGAACAGCTCTTCGACTGGGCTCTTCCAAGACTTCTCTGGCAGGAGTTAAAGGATCATCACAGACAGGAGGAACCCCAGTGACTAAGGAACTAGATGCACACGAAGATTACTGCAACTGAAAGTATCAACACACCAGAGGAACTGTTAGCATAATATTAGGGTGCTCATAAGAATCGCAGTCAGCCATCTGAACACAGATAACACTTTTTTGAGGAAGAGCCACACGTGGAGGTAGTCAGGGATCACTCCTGATAGTGCTCCGGGGACCATATGTGTTGCTGGGTTTTAAACCAGGGTATGTGGGATGCAAGGTCTTAACACCTGTATTATCTCAAGACCATTTTATAGAAAAACTCATAGGTGGCACATAAAGACTTGCTTCTGCAAACCACAAACTTAGAAAGCAGTGGGTCCAGATTCCAGCAAGAGGCTGGAACTAAAGCATGGCTCTCTTAATGTTATAGGAAGAACAACAAATGCATCTAATAAAAAAATAAGAAAATGTATCTAAATTTCTAAAGAATGCCCAGCCTCTGGCCAATGAACCATGGGGAAGGCTGTTTTGTAAAATGTGTACTTAGATTCTAACCTGATGATGCATCAGACTCTCAATCCTTTTTATTTTATGGTTTCAAATAATCTTTATTTTATTCAGCACATTTTTCCACTTTAGAAATGAGAAAACTGGCTCCAAGTAGCAAAGTGACACCAGGTTACTAATTAGACTTTGGTAATTGCAATGCTGATAAAGAAAGTCTTTTCCTGCAAGCAGGGGAGACAACAACCTCACATAAAGTCTCATGAAGCAGCAACTGCATCACTCAGAGTTGCTAAAATTATTCCCAGCTTTTAAAAACTCCGTCTGCACTACTCTGTCAAAAACATTCCTTCCTGACATTAGATGCCTGCCTTTAATTAAGTTATTTGTATAGGTTTTTACTCCAAATGTGTTTGTGGAAAAGATAGAACAGAGAAAAGCAAATGGGGAAGCGATGCTCTTCACTCAGCCCCCACGTCCCGCACGTATGTGACTTAACGAGATAATGGAACTGCACCAATGAGAAAGCACATCAAAACGGGAGCAGATGGTGCCAAAAAGGTCATTTTTGAATGCCTGTAGCAAGGGAACATTAGAAACGGACTAGCAGCACCCCAGGAGGTCCTCCGAGATGTGCTTCGCGGTCATTTATAAGATATTTTATGGGCTGTTTTTGATGAAAATAATAAACCTCTAATATCAGATGTAGAAACAATGTCTTCTAGTTCGGCTGCCTGCTGAGGTATTTCTTGATGTCGCCAGAGAAACCTAGTGGGTATTTAGGCTCGCAGAAGGTGAGCGTGCGTAATTATCAACATTTAACAAAGGCCACTCTCTTGAAGTGCCTTCTGGAAGGTAACTTCTGAGTCCACAAGGAAATGCATTTACCTACTCACCTGCAAACTAATTCTCCTTTTTGCAGAGCTCAGAGTTTACATCAGTTTGTATTTATGTAAATTTCGAAGATGGTCCAAGGCAGGAAATGTGCAATGTCCCCATCTTAAAGGCAAATAATTTGTGAGACATATTTAATATAGTAATTATTTAGAATCAAAATTATAATCCCAGCTCCATTGTCAGGAGCATAGTGTATTTCTTTTTTTTTTCTTTTTTCTTTTTTTTTTCTTTTTGGGTCATACCCAGCGATGCTTAGGAGTTACTTCTGGCTTTGCACTCAGGAATCACTCCTGGTGGTGTTCAGGGGATCATATGGGATGCTGGGAATCAAACCCAGGTCAGCCCTGTGCAAGGCAAACACCCTACCCGCTGTGCTATTGCTCTAAGACCCGCATAGTGTATTTATTAATCTTCATATAATTCCCTTATGCAGTTGTTTATAAAAGCTCTCTACTGGGATCCAAGGGTATCACAGCCATTTTATTTTAAACAAATAGGTTGATTTTATTAAGCACTTCAAACAGTCATGATGACCTTAAGTTAGCTGCCTATGCATGTTGGAGGATCAAAGTATCAAGTTTTTCCTATTTTTAAAATTTTATTATACATTCCTGGGTTGGAGCAATAGCACAGCGGGTAGGGTGTTTGCCTTGCATGTGGCTGACCCGGGTTCAATTCTTCCCTCCCTCTCGGAGAGCCCAGCAAGCTACCAAGAGTATATCGCCCACATGGCAGAGCCTGGCAAGCTCCCTGTGGTGTAGTCAATATGCCAAAAACAGTAACAACAAGTCTCACAATGGAGACGTCACTGGTGCCTGCTCATGCAAATTGATGAACAATGGGAGGACAGTGCTATAGTGCTGCATATTCCTGTTCCCTAAAACAGTAAATGGCACAAATAATAGTTCACTACACAGACACTAATAAAAGCAAATTTTGACCCTGGAGCTCCCTCTATTCTCCAAGACCACAATAACCCTGAGTTTTAATTGTCTATTGATAATTTAAGAGTAGTTTAGGCAATGCCAACGCATTAGACTGCTATTAGAGCTGAGAGGCAATTGGTTTGTTTTGCATTTAGGAAGAAGCAGTAGATCCCTAGCATTCTCACGTTGAAAACACGCTTCTGGTGAGGGAACACAGGCTCTGAACATGTGAGCATTGTGGTATGATCAACCTTTACTCCTAGGACAAATGCTGTTGGCAAGCCAAGACTGCACTGGACAGGTGCCTAATAAGTAGATGTTTCCAGATGCACCTATGTCCTATCCACCACTCAGATGTCCAAATCCATCTTTCTCAGAAACTGCCCACTGTTTAAACATACACAACTGGAATCTTTCTGATAATACGGTCATTCTCAAATTCTACTTGCCTAGGCATTTTGAGAAATCAAAATTCTACACACCTTATAATCTTTTCCATTTCATCTTGATTTATCTTTGTCTTCCATCATCACTTGCACCAGGCCCTTCTCTCAGCAGTTCTTGAAATGCAAGTTATTTTTCAACTTTCAGCTCTTTATTGGTATCTTGATCTCTGACAATTCAAATATAAGATCTTCTAGGATGCAGTTGGGTTCCAAACTCTTAATAAATGGTACAAGTCAATCCACCTAGACACTCTCCTTCCAGGAAGTCTTTATTACCTAGTGCTTCTGTCACCTATCATTGTGCTCAGTTACTTATTGCCTTCATCTTCATTTTCCTACACACAAATTTCCTCAAAATTCAGCTTCAAGAACAGAGATAAAATAAACAATCCTTTTGTTCCCCCCAAACTGATAGTATTTTGAATCAATTAATTACTTGAAAATAAATATATTTAGTGAATTAAGAAAGAGAAAAAGAGTCTTAAAAATGACTAGATATTTTCAAAACTTCTATTATATGAAGCGCACAAATTATAATGTTATATAATATAACATATATACTTATCTAAGCTTTTCTCAATGGTTTTATGACCTGATATTTTATTTATAATATTTCTTTGTCCTAATTTTCTCTTCTGGAGATTAAATGCCATGTCTTGTGGTATGGAATTCTGCGAAGCCCTGTGTGAGTGCCCTGCTAGCAATGGTCACAAATGAAATAAGAATTTCCCCCAAAGATATGTATTCTAACACATGAGAAAACTAGGAGGTTGAACCAAAACTAATGAAAAGTTCATGTATGATTTTTGTATCTGGCATTTGCTTTTGGTGGGGAAAGCCAGTCTTTTATTTCTGAGCTAAAGCAATAACAACTGCATAGGTTTTTGCTTTCAAGATATCAGCTTGTCTAAACTCTGATATAGACCTTCTTACCAGGTCCTCATCACCAAATAATAAATGCAGAGATATTTGAAATTCCTAAAGTACTTTTAGAACAAACAAAAACAACAACAACAAAATCTGTTTCAGGTTCTCTTGTGATTCTCTGTGAAAAATGATTTCTCTCATGTTCCTTGTCTCAGCACCTCAGACCACATAACTGAACGTTCTTACAACAAGTTTTGGTCTAAATAGTTTTAAATCCTCCAAACTTTGGGTCAGAAAATGAAAGTTTTGGAGGCTTGGCATCCTATGGGTTCCACTGATACTTAGCCATGGTACATCATCTGAGGGGATCAATCCTGCATCTGGGTGACTTTCAGAGATGGCAAGAAGGGACAGAAAAATATGCAACACCTACGTTACAGTTTTAAATGTGACTTTTCTGAGTCCAGACAATTGGATGATCATTAGCCCACTCTTCACTAGGAAGTATAAAAAACATTCACTTGATCACTAGACATCCCATTACTCATCAATTTGCTCGAGTGGGCACCAGTAACGTCTGCATTCGTCCCTGTCACATACTAGTATAGCCCAATGGCATCTGCTCGTTTTAGGAACACAAAGAGCCTCAAACTGATCATTCAGGGTCTTGACAAAGAAGTCTGACCATCTCGTAAGTGGGCGACCACGCGATCTTTTGATGTCTCATGGAATTCAGTCGGTAATGGCTCTAGTCCAGCGGTCATCTCCAAATCTCATTGGCAAACGAGACAGCATCCCTGATTCTTGATGGTCGACAGAGGTCAGAACTCCAGATTCTTTCTCTCATCTGAGTGGAGCGTAATACTCCAAGCATAGCTCTTTCGACTCCTCTTTGGGAGACCTGATTAGTGTTCTCATCCTGTTTTAAAAAACATTATTCTAAGGAAATCCTCATTTGCAATTATATGTCATTTTGGAAATTCTATTGAAATGTCAAGTCATCTTAAATTTTTAGTTTCAGTTGTGTTGAAGATAACCTTGACTTGTCTATCAAAGCAAAGTTGAGTCCATGCCCTTACTGGCAATGAATTCCACACATTTCCAATATTTTGCCAAGCATAAGTAAGGACTCTCATTTTCTTCCAGATTTTATTCCCTCTAAAGGGCAGTCC
This sequence comes from Sorex palustris, assembly GCA_028565675.1. Taxonomy (NCBI): domain Eukaryota; kingdom Metazoa; phylum Chordata; class Mammalia; order Eulipotyphla; family Soricidae; genus Sorex; species Sorex palustris. The sequence continues at coordinate 13,240 of JAOXYA010333385.1, read as the reverse complement.
GGTCTAAGTCACAGGGTGCTAATCCCTTTGCCATAACCTTGAGTTTATTGATCACCTGCAGGTTAACTGCTAAATGCTCCACATTTACTTCCCCAGTATGACTGTTAATGAGGAATTATCAAAAATATGGAGACTGGGGCTGGAGCAATAGCACAGCAGGTAGGGTGTTTGCCTTGCACATGGCCAACCCAGGTTTGATTGCCAGCATCCCATACAGTCCCCTGAGCACCGCCAGGGGTAGTTCCTGAGTGCAGAATCAGGAGTAACCCCTGTGAATCGCCAGGTGTGACCTTCCTAAAATAAATAAATAAACAAATAAATAAATTAAATTAAAAATATGGAGACTGAGGGTCAGAGACATTAACTATTTTATTCAATGATTCAGATATTTAAACAGTAGAGCCCAGGCCTGTATGATTGCAAAATTAACCAAATAGTCCAATACTAAACAAACTAAACCATGCCTCTCTTATAAACTTCAACCTATGTCCAAGCAAGGAGCGCACTGCTTTAACACGGTTAGTAATGAAGTCCCCTCACATGAATAATTGATTTCTACAATGTTTGAAATGGGCAAGCAAGATCTTGTTTTCATGTTCTAGATTTAAATCATTCATGTTCTGGATTTAGGTAGATGATGTTAAAGTCCTTCTGCTTTCTATGTAGAACAATTTTTATATGAATTGCATTTTATATAGTGCCTTCTAGAAGCTTCCTTAGAGATGACTTATTCATTCCTTCTCTGTATTTATCTTTGGAGCACAGTATTGTCTTAGGATGGTGCTTATTTATAAAGTATTGATAGGGCTGATTTTTAGATCTAGATAGAATATTGAGTTATGAAGTGTTTGATTATAATCATGATAGAAAATTTTGGCTCTATTTGCCATTTATGTCAGGAAATAAATATATTTACAAATAAGCTCAGTTGTTTCTCTCCAGTCCTGTAACTTGAAAGTCTCCTTCTCTGTACTCTGTATCAGCTTGCCTTTGTCCCCACTATCAAGGGGAAAAGGTCAGGATGGCTATAAAGAGTGTCTTTGTCAGGGTAAAAAAAAGTATATTCCAGCATAAAAGATATACAATCACTTAGCAGTAGATACACTATCATTTAGCAGAAGTTTAACACTCATCAGATTTAATTATCAAGTAAAGTCAAATTTAATGAAATTAAGGGGTCTCTGTATACCCTGAAGATTATATTCCACAAAACTGTTATCTCCTAGGAAGTTATTTTATCTAGCAAACATAGTTATCATAATAAAATAAATCTCTTGATAATTAAATAACTCTTTGAACCATAAGAATAGGTGTGCCTACTCATCATATATCTGGGACTTATTTTTTTACCTATTTATTTCCTAAACTTAAGAGGGAGAGTTTCCTCCTTCCTTTCAACTCTGACTCCCAGCCTGCCTCCTCAAAATCATCCTCACCAGTCGCCACAGCCAGGACCTGCTGACTGTCCGCAGGAAGCTCCAGAAAGCTGGCCCTGCCGGTTTACTGACTGTGTCCGGAATAGGAGCTCCAGTCCCGTCAGGGGCACTGTGCCTACAGGGATCTCCAACACCCACCTTTCCCTGGATGTTGGCTGGTCTTTTTCTATTTTGGTTTGGTTTGGTTTGGGGTCGCACCTACTGGATCTCAGGCTTGACTTCTGACAATGTGCTCCAGGATCAATCCTGGCAGTGCTTTGGGGGAGCCTAACGTGGGCTGGGGATGTGGGGATCAGACTGGGTCAGCCACACCAAGGCTAGGGGCCTTCACTCCTTCTCTTCTCTCTCTCTCTCTCTCTCTCTCTCTCTCTCTCTCTCTCTCTCTCTGTACCCCTATTCCTCCCTTTCTAACTTTGTCTAAAGCAAGTATAACAAGAACAATAAAATGCAACACAGAAAAGGACTCACCCTTTATTTCCTTCAGTTCACTGGCATGGTCTAAAACCTGGCAGATTTCTGTTCTAACCAGCTAGACAGATCTCTTGTGAGCTTCCTTTAAAAAATGGACAAAGCATAAACCAGAGAATAACTCCCACTTACCATTGTCTGTGGATCACCACTTACTTGCACAGAAGCCACCTGGATATTAAGCAACTGCCACACTCTGAGCATTTTGTTGTGATAAGACTTTCCTTCCTTAGCCTCCTCACCTTTGCCCTCTAGAAATCCTGTGTCCCGGGGACTCCTCTGCTTCCACAAAACTCCACTGTGCTCAAGTCCAGCTTAGTTTAACTGAACTATGGCTGAAAGTGACTTGTGTTCCAAAAACATTTTTTAAATTTTGTTATAAACTTAATAAGAAAATTGGCATGCTTTTATACATCATGCTTATTTACTTTTGTCTTGGTGAAGTGCTACTTAGAATGCTAATTTTAGGCAAATTGAAAAGTCCAAATAGGTGACAGTTCTATGGATCCTACCTATGCCAGTAAGTATACCTAGAATCAAGCACAAAGTCTTCATTAGCTCTCAAGTTTGAATAGCCATCAATGACTTAAAACAACCACACAAGGTTCTTGTTCCAAGGGACTGGGTATTTTCCAAATCTTAATGAGAAACTAGTTACTAGCAACATATACCCCTAGTAGGAGACTCAGAAGCCCACACTATCTTAGGAGGTTTAAGCTACTTTAGTTACTAAGCTATTGTTCCCAGTTACCAATCCCAATTACCAGTCTCAGTTAGCACTCAACTCCTTAGAACTCAGCAAAATAATCTGTTCATTTACCTGAACACATCTTTTCTTAATTTCCAAGCACAGAAATAAAACCACTCTAAAGTTTATTCCAGTTGCCAACTTTCTTCTAAAATAATGGATCTTTGAATTATCAAAATATACCAAAATCACAATTTAGGGCAGTACTTTGCAACTATTCTTGTTTACAGTTCTGACGAGAATAATGCCATTCCATTAGATTTGTAATTCTATAACAGGTCTAAAGAAAATGAATTCTCCCATTGTAAATTTAGACTTATTTCTTGTTAAAAAAATAACACTTAACTATTTAAATAGAAGTAAATGCATCACATTTCAAACAGAGTGGACATAATTCAGGTATCTGAAATTATATATCAGCAACCAATATAATGTTGACCCTGGACATTCAAAGTTAAGTTTATCAGCACAAATTAGGCCTAGTAGATTCTGAAAAGGTGTAATATGAATCTGATTTCATAGATTGTTAGGTTCCTTGCTATTCTAGTTATAAAAACCCTGTTCTATGGACTTCTAAAACAACCCTTACACTTGCATGCTATAAAATCATACAGTGAATACTACCTGAAGATAAGAAATGTTAAAGATACTTTAGACTTTCAAAGTAATAATGGAATGATTTTAATTCCTGGGTTCATTAAAATATACTTAGTCATTCAAGGGATTCTATTTGGTGTTCTATAGCATATGACAAGTTGAAGGAATTAGTCTTGGGGGAAAAAAATTAAGAATTGACTGTTCTTTTGAGCTCATTTAAAAATGCTGCCCTAGTAGTTCTTTAATCTTTATAAGTCCTCTTCTGGTTATACTTCTGGATTTAAAAAAAGAACAAAATAGCAATAGGAATGTCTTCCATAAAACAACTTTAACAGTTTCATTAAAGAGGCAGAAGTGTCAATTTGAATCTATGATGTGACCTCACTAGAACAAGCAGGGTCCCCATTTCAACTGCTTCTATCAGATCCTCTCTCAGGATACGGCAACTCAATTGTAGCAGTTTAAATATCTCACTGTTACACTTCACTCAACATACTTCTCCATTCAGTCAATCCAATGAACTCAAGCTTTACTATGGGGCAAGAATAAAAATGTTTTTAACCACCACACAGAGCCTACGCAGTGGGACTCAAATTTGGGTCACTGTCACTGTCACTGTCATTCCATTGTTCATCTATTTGCTTGAGCGTGTGTCAGTAACAACTCCATTCACCCCTGTCACGTGCTAGTGTAGCCCAGTGGCATATTGGGGGCTCTTTCAGGGTGAGGGTAATGAAGACTGCCATTTGTTACTGGTTTTGGCATATTGAGTACGCCACAGGTACTTGCCTGGCTCTGCATGCCAGCATGATACTCTCAGTAGCTTGCTGGGCTCTCTGAGAGGGACAGAAGAAATACTGCTTCACTCTCTTCCAGAAGCTTTGTTTTATAGTCTCTGGATCTTGGCCATTGATGAGATTACTTGGTGCCAGGGGCAGTTTGTGGGGGTGAGTGCCAAGCTACTAGAAAATGGGGGTTCTGGGTGGAGGAAGCCCAATCCCAACCCGAGCACCCGAGCAGACTTGGGTATCTCAGCCATGGGTACCACGTATGTGGGTTCCTCTACCGGAGTGTGTGAAGAGTGGCCTTGAGCATGGCCGTGGCTGGGTTATGAAGGTTTTAGGTTGCCGGGGTTCTGCTTGGGGCTGGGAGGAAAACTCAACCTGCCCCTCTCTGAGGGGCCCTGGTGAAGAAAGCCTGGTGTCAGGGCAGGAGGTTCTGCCAAATTTGGGTAAGCATCAAAATTTCCTAGATAGTTTTTCTTAAAACATGAACTCCGTGCCCCACTTTCTGCTCAGGACTCAAACCCAGAAGTTGTGGGAGGAATCCAGCTAAGGATGACAGTGCTTCCCAGGAACCACTCTTATGAACAACCATTCAATGGGATCCTGCAGTAGGTCAGGTGTTTGCCTTGCATGCAGCCAACCCGAGTTTGATCCCTGAAACCCCATTTCGTCCCCTGAGCACCTCTGGGTGTGGTCCAAAAACAAAAACAAAAAAAAATCTCAAACCAATCACCCTAGACTAAACCACTGTTATTACCTCTTGTCTACCCCATTTCATAGAGAAGTAGAGGTCTGGTTTTCCTTCTCTGGCCCCTGATTCCCTGACTATTTCTCTGGAGACTCACGCAGATGTGTATTTTTAAGTTAAATAGGTAGCAGTACCACACTGGTCCAGAGGAGAAACTCAACTCCCCACACTGCCCTGAAAGACTATTACACACTGACCTTCCCTCTAGACTCCCTGAGAAGCACCAATTTTCTTATGCTATAGAGCAGAATGCCCACAGAGCCTCTGAACTGTTTCCTACCTCACTGCTGCTCCCAACACTAGTGCTTCCTTTGGCATCATTCATCCTCCAACTCTGAGATGATAACCCCCTTCAGGTGCTCCATTTCACCATATTAGAATACTCTTTATATTCCCTCTAGGCATCTAAAGAACAGACTTAAAATTTGTGACTGGACCGACTTCAGATCTTGGAAAATATAAGCAATCACCACAGCAGAGATCTGGCCCATTTTCTTCATCACTCGAGTCTCAAGCAGCTGGAGTCATATTTTACACATGATGGCAACTTGAACATTATATAAATCCATAAAGAGTAATATAGGTCTAGAAAAGTACTGATTAACTAACCTAAAACACCTCCTTATGCATCAGGCACATACTACACTGGAGCATCATTTACCTCCTTACAAGAACTCTAGACTGAAACTGTCTTTACAAGCACTAGTAGGATGACTCAGAGAATATCCATAATTATCTTTGATAACAATGTGAATAGAGGCAAATGTCTATAAATGTGCATGACTCTTGTTCAGCAATTACATTATCCTGTGAGTGAGTTTAACTAGAATATATGTTTTCTCAGCATTGTGGATGTCAATTACATGCCGGTCCATATTTAAGTAAAGGGCACCAAGGAATAACTTGAGAAGGCAGTCTCCAGTTATAGCCTGGTAGAAGGCCAGGGAAATATATTCCATCCTATAGTTTAATACTAATTTACCCCATTAGGTGAAGTTAAAATGAAACTAAACAGTTCCAGGTATAACAGTTTAAAATAAGGGGTGTCATACTCAACACAGGAATTTAGAGTAAAGTTGGCACATTTCAGTTCCCTGTGAAAAATGGAACAAAGATGACAGATATAATGAGCAGCATCTCCTATCAGAGTGAAGCTCTGAATGAAAACCTGAGAAGTCCAAGTTCTAGACTTCACTTAGGAGAGTTGGTCAATGTCTTCAAAGTCATGAATAACATTTCGAAGGAAAACAGTGAGAAGGGTGTAGTTTCAGTGGGAAATGGTGACATTCCGGCATCTGAAGGGAAAGTGTTTCATCAGCATAAAACCACTTAAAAGAGTGTCTGAAATGCTGAGCAACTTAATGACATTAGGCTTCTAATAGAGTCCATTGCTTTAAAGACACTGAAATGGTTGAAGTTTTGTGAAGGAAAAAACCATGAGGAAAGCCTGTGGGGTCTGTGGGAGGACAAAGGAACAGCCGAAGGACAAGGACACTGCTCACCATCCTTTCTTGGAGCTTAACTGGAATGGTGGGAAGAATTAGAGCCACTGTTGAATATGGGGCTCGGCAGAAGGGCACCTGGGGAGCATGTATATGGCCAGGTTCCATCCCTGCACCAACTATTAAGGAAATCCATTAACTCAGCACCCCATGTTAAGGAAACCCATAATCCTTCATATCAAATGAAAGTCTTTCATTACATTCTGAGAGCAGAAATTTTTGTTTTGAGAACAAACATTGCAGGGGCGGGGGCGGGGTGGGAGTCATACAAGGTCACCTATGTATATAACCACATGGGGTTGTCAAAGATATCAAGACCCTCCTCTACCAATAATCATGACTTCTAGAAATTTAGTTTCAGAGTCTCTTTTAAACATGTTCAACCAAGCCCTCTAGACTGGCCCACAATGACAGACTGATGTATCCAACCTCATCAGACCTCAAGCCCACTCAGCCTGTCCCTACCTGTCCCCAGCCTTCTCTCTGGAACCTCTGGTTCCTCATTATATACTGAAACTGTCTTTAAAAGCACCACTAGGATGACTCAGAAAATATCCTTAAAACACTTAACGGAATTGCTTCAAGGTGCAAAGTTCATCACCCAGCCTGATGGGAAAACACTGGTGAATCTACCTGGATTCATTTTTAAAAGAACATGTGAACTGTAGCAAACTCACCAGCCATTTCTATAATAATTCATTTTTTTGTTTCCAACAGCTATTGCTGCCTACTTAAAAGGTTGAAATAAAAAAAAAGGTTTCCTTTAATGCATTCCAGGATTTATAAGTGCCCTTCTGTCAGGGAATGGTGACCTTTATTACTGGTCCCCACAGCACCTGTGGAATAACAGGCATTATTCTCATTTTCCAGCTGATAAAACAGATGCAGAGGGTGAGAGACTGCTCATCTGTTCCCTCCTCCTCTTGCTTGTGATGACCTAACACAGTCGATTTCTCTGTGGAGGGTGCTCCTTTGAGAGAAGAAAATCACGTAACTATCACTAGAAACATTGTTTTACCACAACTCAGAGGACCAAATTAACAGAGAAAACCGGTTTGCTTTATTGCCAAGATTACACATCATGGGGATAGTAGAGTATAAGTAACCTTTCCATTTACTTAAATTTATGATTAACTGATAATCCCATTTTTAGGCTTAAGTATTTGAAACAAAAATTCTCAAGTGGGATATCCTATCTCTATAGCACCTTCACTTCAAAGACAGCAATCATCCTATTTGGTAACAACTATTAACTTTTTTTTTCATTTTTTATAATTTTATTTATTGAATCACCGTGAGAGCAGTTACAAAGCTTTCGGGTCTAAGTCTCAGTCATACAATGAAACACCCGTACCTTCACCAGTGCCCATTCTCCACCCCAACAACCCCAATATACCCCCATCCCACACCTTCCCTCTACCTGTGGGACAGATGATTTCCACATTACTCTCTCTATACTTTGATCACATTCAATATTTTGACACTAGACCCACCATTATTTGAGATTTTACCCCAACACTCAGATCTGCTGAAAAGGCAACTGTAGACAATTTGTTTTCTACTCCTTGTTATGAATAACATATGATGTGTGGCTGCAGTAGTGGCCGCGCAATCTTGAAATTCCAAAATTTTAACACTTAAATCTGGAGAGATTTATGCCAAAACCTGCTGGGTTCCGAGATTTGCTCCTGAGTCTCTGGGATCATGGCCGTTAAGCCCTTGATCAGGAGCCAGAAAGGTCGTTCATGGGTGGCGACTCAGGGTCTCGTTGTGACAAGGAGGAGAGGGTTGGCTCCACCCCCATCCCACGAGGCCCCGCATGTCTTGTCACTAAGGGCCCAAACCTGACTGTCCAGTGGCCTCTGGAGGATGTGGGCCACCAAGCCACCAAGGGGGAGCAGGCAGAGGGACAGCACCCTTTCCCCGTTGATATGGCCTGGCGACAGTAACCTACCGCGGGGTCTGGACACATTTCTGCCAAAAGCTGCTGGGTTTCGAGATTTGTTTCTGAGTCTCTGGGATCATGGCCAGTACAATCAGGAACCAGAGAGGCCATGCCTTCACAATTATATAGCTGAGCCGGAGGTGGTTTATGGGTGTGTTTCCCACATACCTAACTTTTGGTCGTTTACTTTCTTGGTAAACTTTGCTCCAAGTTTTTGGGGTCTGGCCAAAGGCATAGCAGCAATTTTGGGGCATCTGGAAGTCTGAAGGTGCCATTAGGCTGCTGATGCACTTGTCTCACAGGTAGAGATTGACCTTTAGCTTTTTAAGCAATGAAAAATAAATTCCAGGATTACAAGAGAACATGGCAGGACTGGAGCAATAGTACAGCGGGTAGGGTGTTTGCCTTGCATGCACCCAACCCGGGTTCAATTCCCAACATCCCATATGGTCCCTTGAGCACCGCCAGGAGTGATTTCTGAGTGAAGAGCAGGAGGAACTCCTGTACATTGCCTGGGTGTGACCCAAAAAAGCAACAATAATAATAATTATAATAAAACAAGAGAACATGACAACAGAAGGTAAGTATTGATTTCTCCCTCAACATGGGAGAAAAAAAACAAACAAACAACCAAACACTTGCTCATTCCTTATTGAGAACTCAGCCCTAGACTGACTTCTATTGCCTTAATCACCCTGTAACCTAAACTTTTCTTTTTTTATCAAGGTCATTTCTATGTAGTTAGTACTTTCCTAAATGCCACTAGATTCTGCTCTGAGAAATCCTAGGACAGGTTGGGTGAAACCAAAGAGAGGGAGTGAACATTTCAGTACTGGTATTATGGAACTATTCTAAGAGTAACATCTCAACCAAACACACAACTGAAAAACCACCTGAGCTAGTTGTTATCCCCAGCACTGATCTCTTCAATAAGGAAGTATTCCTCCAACTAGAATGAGCAGCAAGTCCCTTGGGGGCCTATGTTGAATCCACAACCCTTGGGCAGGGCTGGAGTTACACATTTATAACGAGTTTCTTAGTGAGGTCTATTGTGAACTCATTGAGGAAGCTGAGACTCAGAGAGTTTTACATAATTCCAGGTTCAGAAATCTGTAGCATGCGGGAACACTGGGACCCAGCCAATCCATCTGCCAACACTGCCCGTTTCTGCATTCATTCCATGGACTTTGGTTGTGACCAAGACAAAAAACGGCTTGCAAAGTCTAAAATATTTACTTTTACTCCCTAAATTATTCACTATTAGTCCTTCAAATATTTACTATCAGTCCCTTCTCAGAAAATGTTTGCTGACCTCTGCTCTTAATCATTGTGCTATATCATTGTATTAATTTGTTTTTCTTTCATTTCCTGAGCTGGATATAGAGAACGTTTAGAATCCTTTTTAGTTAGAAATAATAGCTCCCATCTGTCACTCCCTATCATTACATCTGCAACTGTTTGGATGTACACTTTCCACTCTGTGCTGCATTTACATAATGCCTATAGGAACTCACCTTTGAACAGTAGTTTTAATGTGGGCTACATTTGTTTTAGAGTGCTACAGATGGGTCCATTGGGGTGCAGAAGAAAAAATGACAACCTTACTGCTCTTTATGTTACCCTACTCTGATTAAAATTGTCAATTCACATATGCTTCAGAATTAACCCTAATGTATATTGCACTTACCTTGCCCATTATAAAACATGTCATAAGCAATACATGTTTGTTATGACTAATATTTGCAGTCCGCTCATGACCAGCAGAAGGTCCTGTATAGTTCCATGATAAATCTCTGAAAAATACTAGTTCTGTCACTAACGGTTTTGCCTTTCATTAACATTAAGAAGTGAGATATAACTAGTTTAACATTGAAAATGTGGGCTGGGAGGATAGAACCAAAAAATAAAGGCAATAAAAGCATGAAAGGAAAAAATCATCTGTCAGGTAGATAGCACACAGAGGAATACTGAGTAGATTGACATTTGGGGCAGAATATTCTGTGACAGACTCTTTCTAGAATATTCTATGAAAGATCCATGAAATTCAGGTTTTAACAGCAGGGAGTTTTATAGAGGGAAAGAGATGAAAAGCATGCAGAAGTAGAAGGGTGGAGAAGGAGCCCTGGAGGCAGAGCAGCTGGAAGAAAATAAGGATGAAAAGGATGAACCCAGATGAGCCCAGATCCCCCAGCAAAAAGAATGGGACCATGGCTCTGCCAGAGAGGCAGGTGGATTCTGGCACAGTGCAGGAGCTCTTCCTGCAATAGTGCCTGAGCCATTATCCTAGAACCTCTGCAAGAGACTGACCAAGTCTTTCCATCCTCCACATTCTTTGCAAACTCCTTGTTTACATATATTCCTGGAATGGACCTTTTCTATCCCATTTGCTTCTTGCCCTTAAAACTAAATGATGGAAAAAAAAAGAACTAAATGATGGAAACATATCGAAGGAAGGAGGTTTCACTAGAAAGGTTCCAGCATCATGACTCTCCTCACTGCCTGATGCTCACTGGCCTGAGATGCAACAGAAGACCAGCTAAGCAGCTGTCGTTCTCCAACAGCAGCTTCTCTGCAACCACACGCAAACCACAGGGAAAGATATTTCTCTGCTTCCCAGCTCTGCTCTGGAATCTGGTGACAGTTCTACTACAGTTTTACAGAACCCAGGAAGTCTTTATTCTACACTGGTGGCTCTCAGAGTTTGTATAAGAGTGACCACCAGACAGCACTCAGTAGGTTTCACAAATCATAAAAATGTTTCCAATTTGAGCTGCTATTGCTAGACTTCTCATATCCTCGGATTCAGGCAAAATAAACTCTGCTCAATGTTGAGGCATGCTGGTTTTATCTGCTCAAAATGGAAACCTCTCCAATCACCACGAGGCTACCTACCCTCACTTCCCTTTGGCTACAGAATTGGAGCAACAACAGAGCAATCCCATCATGTTTGGCTGAGGAGGAAGTTGATACATAAAATGCTCAGAACACCCATCAGACATGCCCAGATTTGGGCCCTGGTTACTCTTAATAATAAAAACAACAAAAGTGCCTTTGGTCTTCTTTCTACTCCTCTGGAGAGATGCTTTATCCACACGGCCTTCAGCACTGTGTTTTAGATGCTACTTGGCATTCTCTCCCCAACTCCCTAGTCCATTCTGATTTACTCTGATACTGATGTGAGCTTTGGAAACTCCTACAGTGAGCAAAATGATTATGGAATATTTCACCTCCACGGCACTTTCTCTGCCTGGCCTGGGCACCCTGGAAGCTTTTCTCTCAGAAGGTGTCAACTAACCACTTCTCTATCTTTTCTGAAGGGCAAAGACATAAGTGAGTGCTTCTTTTCCACCTCAGTCAATAATACCCAAGAAAACCTAAACCGAGTGAGAACAGAGAAGTACTTAGAGAACAAAAGTCCCAATAGACAGTTGTATTTAAAAGTTAGTAAGAAGGGGATATGGTGCCACCAATAGGTCAACCTGTACCTGTGGGACAAGTGCATCAGCAGCTTAATGTTGCCTTCAGGGCTTCCAGATACCACAAAATTGCTGCTGTTCCTTTGGCTAGACCAAAACAACTTGGGAACAAGTTTACCAAGAAATTAAATGGTCAAAAGTTAGGTATGCACTGGTGGAGGGATGGGTGCTTGATCATTGTATAACTGAAACCCAAGCAAAAAAATTTATATCTATAATTGTACCTCATGGTGTTTCACTAATAAAAAAAAGTTAGGTATGTGGGAGACACACCCACAAACCACCTCCAGATCAGCTATACAAGCTCACTCAGAGTTGGGATGGGCTACCTCCCCCACTTCCCAATACATGGAAGAACTGGCAGTCACCCCCATGAACCAACTCCAGCACCACCCTGTAAGCTCTACTATTGGCCTTGCCTCAGAAATCCCTAAATAAATCTCAAAAGAGATCAAAAGCTGCAGTTAATCTCATACCCATACATTACTGAACAGTCCAGAGTAAATTGGAAGGGGCGGGTTGGCCTGTGTCCGCCCAAGCAGAGTCCCTGGCAGTCACTTGCTTCCACAATCCAAAATTGCCGTCGTACCTTAAGCCTGACTCCACCATCTCAGGATGGACTTCACCAAGACACAATCTGCTGAAAATTTTGTAATGTGGATCTTAGTGTACCAGCAGCCCTGGCCCAGAGACACAGCAGCAAGTCCCAGATGACGCCACAGCACTGGAGATCTCTCTGGACCCCATACCAAGCCAATATCACCAGGGCACCCCAGATGGAGCAGGTGCAGTTTCCCTGCGTACTCCAGATGGAATCCCAGTGACCAAGAGTTTCCACAAGCAAGGCCCAAGTATGCAGGTTTCAGGACTACTTCTCCAGGCCGCATGGTGGCAGGGGACCCAGGCTGTCCCTCCCTGGGTCCTGCCCACCCAGAAGACTGGCTGTCACCTCTACAATTAGCCTCCAGGCACCATCGTAGCACACCAACAGCCCTGGCCCAGAGACACAGCAGCAAGTCCCAGATGACACCACAGCACTGGAGATCTCTACCGGCCCCATACCAAGCCAATATCACCAGGGCACACCAGATGGAGCAGGTTCAGTCTCCCTGCCTACCCCAGATGGAATCCCAGTGACCATGAGCTTCCACAAACAAGGCCCAGTTATGAGGGTTCCAGGACTACATCTGCAGGTCGCATGGCAGCAGGGGACTGGGCTGTCACTCCCCAGGTCACCACCTGCCCAGAAGACTGGTTGTCACACCCACAATTTGCCTCCGTATGCCATTGTAGTGCACAAACAGCCCTGTCCCAGAGGTTCCCAATTGAATCTCAAAATGGATTAGTGCCATACAGAGATGTCTCTGGACCCCAACATTTATAATCTAGAAATTTAAATTTACAATTGAGTCCGCATGAGCTCTCATGATATTCAAAATGAGCTATGGAAAATATATTATAGCGGTAGGGCGTTTGCCTTACACGCAGCCAACATGGCCGACCCGAGTTCGATTCCTCCGCCCCTCTCGGAGAGC
>JAOXYA010332805.1:0-18496 GCA_028565675.1 Sorex palustris | reverse complement strand
CCCAGCATCCCATATGGTCCCCTGAGCACCACCAGGGGTGATTCCTGAGTGCAGAGCCAGGAGTAAGCCCTGTGCATTGCCGGGTGTGACCCAAAAAGCAAAAATTAATTAATTAATTAATTAAATTTTAAGATAGCACAAATCACTGCCCTGGAGACCCTTAATTGCCAGCGAGCTGCCAAGGAGAAGGCGCGGCAGATGATCTCTGCAAACCTGGAGTGAAAAGTGACCACATTTTTTGTCCTGCCAGGAAGTAGATTCCCAGGGACACCAATTAGCCCCCCATACAGCAGCACCCGAGATGGAGGCAGGCAGGCGGGCTCCTGCTGGGCTCAGGGTCCTGGAAGCCAGGAGGGGCACCTGGAAATAGGAAGAGGATCAGCAGGAGGCAGACAGGGGACACAGAGCAGGGGCTTCTGGGAAGCACGCGGCAGGCCCTGGGCTCCCAGGGTGGTCAGGCTTCTCCTCCTTCCTGCACGCCCGTCACCGTGGAGGCTGGGGCCTGTCCCTGTCCCACTGCCTGTTCAGCTCATCTGAGTGGCTGAAACAGGCTGGACTTGTCACCCCTTCCCAGAATAGTTTTAGAAGACAGGGCCGGAGAGATTGCCTAGAGGGCCTCAGCCACTGGCTTTGAAAGCCAGAGACCTGGGTTCGAACCCCAGCACCCGGGAACACCTCTCGGCCTGGCCCCCCCCCCCACCCCTCATGAGAATCAGGGCAAGTCCCCCGCTCCCTGCCCCCCAGATCATGCCAAGGCCTTCCCCCTGTCCCCCACCACTCACGGCCCACCACCCTGCTGACCATTCTCCCTCTATCCTTCCTTTCCTCTGACATGCCACACCTTTTTCCTACCTCAGGATCTTTGCACATGCTAGTTCCCCCAGATGTTGGCAGGGCCATGCCTCTCTGTTCAGGAGTCAGATGACACACAGGCCTCCCCCAAAGTGTCTGAGGGTCAGAGATCAGGTGAGGGTCAGGTAGCCACTCACCCCCACCCCTATCACCACCTGCCCCTCGGAGAGCCTCGAAAGTCCCTTCTCAGAGAGAATTGAGTGCCTAATGGTCCTAGATCTCTCTCTCCCTCCTCTCTCCCTCCCTCCCTCCCTCTCTCTACCCACAACCTGGGCCTGACAGTGTAAATCGGTTGAATGAACGAACCTTATTAACTCAAACTGCTCTCGAGTGACAGTTTACTGTGAACACTCGCTTTTTTTTTTTTTTTTGGCCCAGCGTGGCTGAAAGTTAGCAACTGTTCTTTTATCTGCAAAACTGTCATTGAACCACCGCCAAGCACACCCGCATGGGTGTGTGTGTGTGTGTCTGTGTGTGTGCGTGTGTGTGTGTGATGCATCCCTGTGGATATAAATACAGCTCCAGCAGAGATGCTCTGAGGAAGGGCACAGTGGAGCCCCTGTGACTGTCTTCCTGGTACCGGCCAATTCTCCCTGCCGAGTACTTCTCAGCAGCCCAGATGTATCCCAAGTTCTGGATCACCATTTCTTATTTATTTGTTTATTTTTGCTCACACCCAGCGGTGCTCAGGGCTTCCTCCTGGCTCTGCACTCAGGAATTACTCCTGGCAGTGCCCTATGGGATGCCGGGGATCGAACTGGGTCAACCTCACGCAAGGCAAATGCCGAACCCGCTGTACAATCGCTCCGGCACATTCAACATTTTTATTTTTAGAGAACGGTACAGTGCTTAGAAGCCCCGAACGGAACTGAGGTTACAGAGGCTGGGTTTAGGTGGGCTCTCCTGCCGAGGTCCCTGGGGTCACGGCAGCTTCAGCAGGGGCATTCTCAGCCAGCCTGTCTGCAGCTCACTAGGTCCCCTGGGGGAGCTCCCGGAGGGGGTGTGGGCGTCCACCTTCTCACTCACCTGACAGCTGCCCACCCGATCCCTCCTCCTCCTCGTCTGCCTGACCACATCCAGCCGCACGCCAGAGAACTTGGTTAGGGAAAGTGGCTGAGGACACGAGCTAGCTCAGCAAGTCCGGGTCCTCCGCATTTCTATTTTGTACCGGCCAAAAGAACAGAGGCAAATAGACTCCGCAAGGGATTCGTGATGATCTGGGAGAAAGTGGGAATTGATTTGCACAGGCTTCTCGGGCCCCCAGCTCAGCGGCACCACAGCGCCCCCTGCTGGCGGCCGGCTCTGCCAGTTCCCCTCCTGGGCCTGGGCTGGCTTTGCTGTCCAGGAACCAAAGGTTGGTGGCCCTGCAGGACCCAGGGATTGACAGACCGAGTGCCCCAAGAGGGAAAAACATACCCACGAGAGGAAGAAGGGAGCCCCAGACCCCAACATCACCACCTACAGTTTCTACCAAACCAAGGACAGGGGTGCCTTGCTTGAAGGAAAAAAAATCCATGATCCACCCCTCCCCCCAAAATCGAATGTGCGGGCGCAACTATTTTTAATAACTGTGGCTATTTGCAGCACAAAGGGCTCTTGGCTGTGCCAAAAATAAAAAAAAATAAGAAACGCCTTTCAATAGCGAGCCCATAGGCCTATTCAAGCGTTAATTTACATACCACCAGGGAGGATGGATGAACAGCCCGGGACTGCGTGTGACTGACATGTGGGAAGGCCAAGGGCTTCGGGCTCCATGTCCCGGGGGTCCCAGAACTGTGTGAGAGGAGCCCCTGTGGGCGAGGGCTTTCTAGCTCCTTCCCGAGTTCCTCCGGGAAGCCCCTCCTTTAGGCCAGGTCCCCCGGCCTGCAGCACCAAACCCAGAGCCTGAGAGTTTGGGACCCCACAGGCCAGAGGCTGCTTCTGGGGTGTCTCCTTGGACCCCCTTGATTGTGTTCATCCATCCATGGGGTTCTACACCGGCCAGCTCCAGGCCAAACGTCTGTGAGGAAGGGGAGCAGGAAGGGGGGGGAGTGGAGGAGGAGCCCCCCGAGAAGATCCAGGGAGCAGGAGCACCGCCGTCTCCCAGAAGGAACCTTGCAAGGGTTCGCAGCAGGGGTGGGGCAAGGGAGCCGGACCACGGGGCCACAGATGAGGGGGTGAGGGCGGCGCCCCCTCACTGCCCACGTCCTTCCTGCAGCCGCTCCACCATCTTCGTGCGTCTCCACACCAACGGGAACCCCGAGCTGCAGTACCAGCCCGGAGACCACCTGGGTGTCTTCCCGGGCAACCACGATGACCTGGTGTCCGCCCTCATCGCGCGGCTGGAGGACGCGCCGCCACCCGACCAGCTGCTGAAGGTGGAGCTGCTGGAGGAGCGGAACACGGCGCTAGGTGGGCGCGCTGGGGGGCTTGGGTGGGCGCGCGGGGGCCGCCGGGTGAGCACTGGGTGGGCGCGCAGGGACCTGGGTGAGCCCCCAGGCAGCCGCATCACTGCATAGGGGTGTGGGGGGGTCGCTGGATGGGTGCGCAGGGGCGCCAGGTGGACATGAGGGGGCACGTGCTGGTCCTGCGCGGGAAGGAGGGGCGCCGGGTGAGCCCTTGGGGACCTGGGTGAGCACTCGAGGGAGTGGCATGCACACGCGGGGATGGGGGTGGAGCAGTAGGTGGTGGAAGCCCTGGGCATGCGCAGGGGTGTTGGGGGGGGCACTGGGCAGTAGGCGGGGGCTCAGGGCAAGCAGACTGGAGCACTGGGCAAACAGGTGAAGCCCCCTGCCCAGCACTTCCCAGGGCCCCATGACTGGGCCACAGCTCCCACTGGTCACCTCCAGGCAGCCGGATGGAGCACTTTGCAGGCAAACAGGTGCCCGGGTTTGGCTACGGCCCAGGTGAGCCCCCAGGGCCAGTAGTGGCCTTCCATGGCCCCAGTGGGACAGCCACATGCCACTTGCACCCGGCAGGCAGGGCATGGGCCTGGGGTCCAGTCTGATGGGCCTGTAGAGACTCTCTATAAGTGTCCACCCGAGGGAGACAGGCTTAGGTGCTTTCTTAAAGGCCCCTCTTCAGAGAGCAGCTGTGAGCCCCCACCCCCACATGAAGTAGAAGCGCTATAGGGGATGGATGGGGGGGCACAGGGGATGGATGGGGGCAGGGGGCACTGAGTCTGGGCTGCGGCCCTAAGGAGCAGGATTGGGCAGGGCGACCTGGCTTCCCACTTCAGAGCTGTGTGACCTGGGGCCAGTTGCCTACCATCTGGGAGCAGGGCATCAGGATGGCAACCCCCACCTGGGACTGTGGTGAGGATTGGCTACTTAATAACTTAAAAGTGTTGAAACAATGTCCACCTGAAACCCAATCATGGGTAACTTTGTAACTTCACGGTGACTACACCAATACAAATAAAACCAGACAATGTTTATAAATAATGTCAAATGTCCAGCCCTGGGCCTGGGAGGAAATGCTAGTGGTGGGTGTGTTTCTCCCCCTCGACCTCTCAGGTCACACCGTGGACATCCATTTGGGCTTTCATTTGCTCTGCGGGTTAGGGACAGCTTTGACACGCTGGTTTTAGGTCTGCTCCTAGGCTTGAGCGCCCTAGGGGTCCAGTGCCCCCACTGTGCCCCCTGTCGGGCTAGGGTGCATCTCTCTGACTTGGAAGCCTGGCTCTCCTACCCCTTCCCTTCGCCCACCCACCTGGTCCCCCGTCCTTGTATCTCCCCGCACAGGAGTCATCAGCAACTGGACGGACGAGGCCCGCCTCCCACCCTGCACCATCTTCCAGGCCTTCAAGTACTACCTGGACATCACCACGCCACCCACGCCACTGCAGCTACAGCAATTCGCCTCCCTGGCCACCAGTGAGAGCGAGAAGCAGCGGCTGCTGGTCCTCAGCAAGGTGGGTCCTGGTCTGTGTCCACCGCTGGCCCCCTCCCCCGCCCCGGTGATGTCATTGCACTTGCCAACCAGCAGGTGGCGGCCTTGAGCCAGGCCGTGGGGTGGTTGGACCCTGTTAGGCAGCCCTGCCCCTTCTCCCCACCCTCTGCGAGCCTGGTTCCCCACACGTCCCGGAGGGCGAAGAATTCTCCCAGTCCCACACACAGACACACATGCACGCACACACGCGTGGCCGCTCATACGTGGGCACACTTCAGCGTTCAGGAGCCAACCCAGAAGGTGGGAGCCGGGTGTGGGTTTTGTTTTGTTTTGGGGGGGGGGGTTGTTTGTTTGTTTGGGTCACACCCAGATCAGGGGTTCCTCCTGGCTCTGCACTCAGGAATCACTCCTAGTGGTGCTCAGGGGACCATATGGGATGCTGGGGATTGAACTTGGTTCGGACGCATGCAAGGCACACCCCTTACCCGCTGTGCTATCACGCCGGCCCCCAAGTGTCGGGGTTTTGAGCTGAAACCTCAGCTCTCCAGGCTCCCTGGACCCCACCAGGTCCAGCACCGTTGCTGCGGGGCAGGAGGGTGCAGGGGTAATGATGGGACCCGCCGCCCTGTCCCAGCCCCGACTCTCGCACCGCCCCACGCACAGGGCCTGCAGGAGTACGAGGAGTGGAAGTGGGGCAAGAACCCCACGGTGGTGGAGGCGCTGGAGGAGTTCCCGTCCGTGCAGATGCCCGCCACGCTGCTGCTCACGCAGCTGTCCCTGCTGCAGCCGCGCTACTACTCCATCAGCTCGTCCCCGGACATGTACCCCGACGAGGTGCACCTCACCGTGGCCGTGCTCTCCTACCGCACCCGAGGTGGGCAGCCCCGGCCCCGCCCCGGCCGCCTGCCTGAGCCCTGGGAGTGGGGGACTCCCCGGGGGGGGGCCCAGCCCCCTCACAAGCCAGCAGCTCGCACCAGGCGCCTCCTGGCTGGGGTGCATCTGCAGGACAAGCAGACAAACCCTCCTCACTTCCCTGTGTCCCTCCTCACACCACACCCGAGAGAGGGGCCTGTGACCTCGAGGAGGTGGGAGGCACCCCTGACTGCGGGCCCCTCAGTGCCCGGGAACCTGATCCCCCCAACCCTTCACACACACACATGCACACGTACACACACGCTTACACACGCATGCATGTACACACGCACACATTCATGCACACGCATGCACACGTGCGCACACACGAATACACATGCACACGTGTATGCACACTTATGCACACATGCATGCACGTGCACACAAACACACATGCACATGTGTATGCACATACACACATGCACACACGCACACACACTGCACATGCACACATGCACACACACACGTACACACACAGGGCAGACGCCTGGGCAGCATCGTGGCCTCTACCTCTCCCCTTTCCAGTCCCAGCCATGGGGCCCTGCAGATCCTCTAACCCTAGCAGGGGACCATGGGGGCCACGGGCAAGCCGGACCACCTCCCTGCCTCCACAGATGGACAAGGCCCCGTCCACCATGGCGTGTGCTCCTCCTGGCTCAATCGCATCCCGCCTGGCGAGAGCGTGCCCTGCTTCGTGCGCGGGTGAGTAAGCCCGAGAGGGGGGCCGGGCCCCCCATGGCTCTGGGGAAATGGGGTGTAGGGCAGAGGCTTCGGCAGCAGGTCACAGGTCGAGGGCACAGGGTCAAGGAGGGCTAGGGTGGCCGCAGGGAGCCAAGGACACTGGAAAATGCATCCCAAGTTGGCCGGCCCTGGACATGCCCAAATGTCCCCAGTTTCTGAGGGGGGGAGGGGGAGGGGCTCTGGCCTTCCTCATCCATCCCTACTTTTTCCCCCAGCCCGTGGGAGGGGCAGAGAGAGGGCATGTGGGGGCGGGGGGCAGACACTGCCTTGCCACAGCCAAGCCCTGAGCCCGTCTGGCGCAGACCTGGGGGTTCCAAGTACATCAGGGTGGCTCAGCCCCCCCCCCCAATACTGCAGGGCCCAAGCCGCCTCAGCCCTCGCATTGAGCTGCCAGCCTGGTTGGCTGGGAATCACCAGGGCCCCCCCAGGCCTCTGGGGCACCCCAAAAAGGAGATGTCAAAGGGCCAGAGAGATCACATGGATCTCTCTGCATCAGAACGTGGCCCCTGAGCAGCCCAGGAATGACGCCCGAGCACAGAGTTGGGAGTAGCCCAACAGCTGCTGGATGTGACGCCTGCCTGCCCCGGCTGGTTCAGGCAGGGAGATGCTCTGAGAGAGGAGCACAGGCTCGGCGTGGGGGCGGAGGGGTCCCGGGTTCCGCCTTCCAGTGCCACATGGTCTCCCGAGCTCCGAGTAGCCACCCAGCAGCACCAGGTGTGGCCCCAAAATACGCAAGAAGAAGGTGGGTTAGAGCTGGAGTGATGGTGGTTGCCTTCCACACAGCCGGTGCAGGTTCCATCCCCGGCATCCCATTCGGTCCCCCAAGCACCGCCAGGAGTGATTTCTGAGTGCAGAGCCAGGGGTGACCCGGAGCATCACTGGTGGGACCCAAAACACAAACCAACAAAAAGGTGGATCCCAGGTTCTGTCTTCTTGCCACCACCCACCCCTCCTCAGAGAGGCCAGGACGCCCCGAGCCCTGGCAGGGCCCCCAGACTTGCTCGGTCCCACGCTCCCTTCTGGGCTGAAGCGTCGCCTCAGAAACCCCATTTTTGCCGTGGCACCTGTTCGGGTGCCCCTGCCAGCGTGCTGCAGACAGAGACCCACGCCCAGGCTGATGGGCCCCCAAGGGCCCTTCTTACACCCACCCTGAGCCCGAGGCCCCGTTTGGCGGAGAGCTGAGGGGCACTTCCGGGGGTGGTTCTCATCCAGGGGGCCAGTCTGATCCCCTTGGGGGGAACTTATGGTTGTCAGAGCTGGAGTGTCCTGGTGTGGGAGGCATAGGTCTCCCCGAAGCAGTCCCTAGGCCAGTAGTGCTGAGGGGGGACCCCAACACCAGCCTGCAGCCTGCAGTGGCCAAGCGCGGTGGGAGGTAGGTGAGAAGGGGACGCAGCTGGACCTGAGCGCCCCGCTCCCCTCCCTGGGCACTGCCGCCCCCTGCAGATCCTGCCGCTCTCCTCATGCGGGGCCTGAGCCCGTCTCCCTGCTCCTCACATGTCTGTGTCTTTGTGTCTGTGTGTGTCTCTGTCTGTGTGTCTGTGTCTGTGTCTGTTTCTGTGTCTGTGTGTCTGTGTCTGTGTCTCTGCATCTGTGTCTGTGGTCTGTGTGTGTGTCTGTGTGTCTATGTTTGTGTGTCTGTGTGTCTATGTTTGTGTGTCTGTGTGTCTGTATGTGTCCGTGTGTCTGTCCATGTGCCTGTGTGTTTTTGTTGTCTGTGTTCTATGTCTGTGTGTGTCTGTGTGTCTGTGTGTGTCCGTGTCCATGTGTCTGTGTGTCCATGTGTCTGAGCCCCCACCTCCCTCCCCTCGCAGGGCACCCAGCTTCCGCCTGCCCCGGAACCCCCACGCGCCCTGCATCCTGGTGGGCCCTGGCACCGGTGTCGCCCCGTTCCGGAGTTTCTGGCAGCAGCGACAGTTTGACATCCAGCACAAAGGTACGCAGCGCTCGGCCCCACACCCTTCCCCACTGCAGGCAGGCCCGGGCGGCCCGAGACCCCACTGACCTGGCCCCCACCCCCCGTCCAGGCCTGAGCCCCTGCCCCATGGTCCTGGTCTTCGGGTGCCGGCAGTCCGAGATGGACCACATCTACAAGGAGGAGGCCCTGCAGGCCAAGGGCAAGGGCGTCTTCCGAGAGCTGTATACCGCCTACTCCCGGGAGCCCGACAGGCCCAAGGTACTGCACACGTGCCCGCACATGCACACACTCACACAAACATGGGCAGGGACATACACACACGGGCAAAGACACACACACGGGCAGGGACACACACACACACACACAGGGACACATACACACACTCATGGGCAGGAACACACACACACAGGCGCGGGCAGGGATACACACATACACACGGGCAGGGACACACACATACACACACTCATGAGCAAGGACACACACATATGGGCAGGGACACACAAACACACACATACACACTCATGGGCAGGGACATACACACAACAGTCAGGGATACACACACAAATCACAGGTAGGGACATACACACACAGACATCATGGGCAGGGACACACACATACACTCATGGGCAGGAACATGTACCCGCACACATACACACTCACAGGCAGGGACACACACTCATGCATAGGGACACATGCATACACACACTCAAACACACATACATGAGCAAGAACCCACACATGCACACAGACACACATTCACAAGCAGGTAGACACACACAGGCAGGGACTGTACACACACACACACAACATACTCACACAGATGCACACTTAGACACAGACACACGAATACATATATACACATGCAGATACACATATACACAGAGACACACAGCCAAATACACACAAAGACACAAACACATGCAAACACACACATAGACACACATACTTACGAGCGGACTCCCACACACCACACGTGTTTACAGACAGGTACTCGCCTACACACAGACAAACACACTGGCAGGTACCCACACGCACGCACACACACACGCGTACACACTTAGCAGCAGGGCACACACGTGTGCACACCCGCTCTCGGCGCGGGGGTGGGGCCTCGCCGGGGCTGCTAGGCCCCCCTCACCCTGCCCGTGCCCCCCAGAAATACGTGCAGGACATCCTGCAGGAGCAGCTGGCTGAGTCCGTGTACCGCGCGCTCAAAGAGCAGGGGGGCCACATCTACGTGTGCGGGGACGTCACCATGGCGGCGGACGTGCTCAAGGCCGTGCAGCGCATCCTGGCCCAGCAAGGCCGGCTCTCGGCCGAGGACGCGGGCGTGTTTGTCAGCCGCCTGCGGGTGAGTGCAGGATGGGGACGGGGACACGCGGGGTCCCTCCCCACAGAGGCGGGCGGGCACGTGGGAGGGACAGTGGCTGGAAGTGGACACATGGACAAACCACGGGGAGGGGGGCACAATGGACCGCCCTCTCTTCATTCTGCCCCAGAAGCAGGCGGCGAAGCCCTGGCCAGTGTCGCCGTTTGGGCACTGAGCAAGTTCCATCCCAGGAGATGGGACCAGCCCGTGGCCCTCCAGGTCGTCCCTGGAATACACAGCAGCCCCGCCTCCCAGGTGGACCAAGTGCCCCAGATAGACAAGTTGGTGTCACTGGCTGCCACCGGGCTCTGAGAGGGACCCACGAAACTGTGCTTCCCTCAGGAGCGGCTGTTGGGTGTCACAGGCGCCAGGCTCCAGCTTGGGGCACCGCAGGGTTACGCCAGGGGCACGTGGGGTGTTGCCTCAGAGACAGAACTGTGCAGAGCAAGGCGCGCACCCCTGCATGGACAGACGGACCAGCAGCAAAAGGGCAGGCAGACGGATGGACAAACAGATGGACAGATGGACAAATGAACGGACAAATGAGCAGACAGATGGACAAACGGATGGATAGATGGACAAATGAATGGGCAGACGGGCAGACAGATGAACGGGCGGACGGGCAGACAGATGGACAGACGGACAAGCAGACAGATGGGCAGACAGCGGCCTCGTTCAGACCCGCTGACTCGGCTTAGGCCCCTCTGTGCCTCTGCCTCTCCACTTGTGCCCATGTCCTCCCCTGCAGCCCCCTCCACTGAGACACCTTCCCTTCCCCTCAAAACCACCCCATGGGTGAAGTCTGGATGCCCACCTCTCCCTCTGCCGCCAGTGCCATGGTCCGCAGGGACCCTGGACAGCGAAGCCGCAGCGCCCCCTTCCGACAAGCTCCTGAGCACCCTCCTGCCAGTGTGCACGCTCATTCCCCAGCCCATGCCCGCCACGGCGTCCATCTGGGTTGGCAATGGGCCTGGCCGGGTGGGGGGCTGCAGGAGCAAGAGTCCTGGAGCCACAGCCAGTTTCTGGACTGAAGCAGAAGTGTCCAGAGGGGCCAGCACGGGGCCTGGGGGACCAGTGTGTACGGGGCGGCCAGGGCCGAGCCTCTCTCAGACCGTCTTTTTTAGGGGTCCTCCATCCCAGCGGCGGGGGGGGGTGTGCTGTTTGCCCTTGAGCTGTGACTACGGACTGTTCCCCCCCTTAGGATGACAACCGATACCACGAGGATATTTTTGGGGTCACCCTGAGAACGTACGAAGTGACCAACCGCCTTAGATCTGAATCCATTGCCTTCATTGAGGAGAGCAAAAAGGACACGGACGAGTAAGCTGCCCCCCACCACCCGAAGGGCCCTCACCCATAGTCAGGGACACCCACCTCCACGACCCTGGGTCCCCCTCACCCAGGGGTCCCCAACCCACAGCATCCGCTTCCACAGGACCCGTTGAAAATGCACATTTCCAGCCACACCGTAGACCTGCCGAGTGCGGCAGGGCTGAGATTCTGGGCACTGTGGCTTTCAGGTGACCCTGTGGGGTGCCCCCTTTCCCGAGAGCCCCAGCTGTAGGCCACAGCTTCTTCCTGGGGTGCCTGAAGCTGAAGCTCCACCCCCCACCCCCTGCCTAGGGCTGACCTCCTACCCCATGCCCACCTTGCTGGAAATTTTCTCCCGGACACAAATTCCCACTGAACCCTCGGGTCCGTTTCACTCACTGTCCGGCAGGGCTCAGAAGCCCGCGGGCACCACCAAGGCTGAGAGTGCATCAGGGCTGAACTTTCCCCACTCCCAGGACACGTTGGCCTGAGTGGTCCTATGGCCCGCCCACCCCGCCGTCCCCTGCCCCCTTCCCCACCACAAACAGCCCTGTCCACCACCCCCAAAGCCCAGCATACCTGTCCAGGGCCCAGCTGCAGAGAGCATACCCTCAGCTCCAGCCGGAGATGTGACCCCACCCCGGCCCGCCCCACACAGCCTCACCCAGCAGGTGCCGCCTCTAAAGGCTGCAGTTCCCGGGTGGGGAGATAATGCAGAAGTTCAGGAGCTGAGGTTGGGTGTGGCCCCTCCTGTGTCAAGCCCCAGCACTGCACAGGGTCCTCCAAGGACCACCAGGAGCGATCCCTGAGCACAAAGCCAGGAGTCAGCCCTGAGCACCACTCGGTGTGTCCCGAGGCAGTAGTTCCATGACACATGATGGAGGCCTTGCCCTGGGCCCAGTGCCTGGGTCCTCCCTCTCTCCTTAATGCCCTGCTGCCGGCCAGCACACGTTTGTCCACTAGCAATGAGCCCCTCTCAGGCGACTTTCTTTCGCTAGAGGGGGTCCCTGGTGCCACGCGACCTTGCCCCCGGCCCCGGCTCTAACCTCGGCCTTTGCTCTGCAGGGTGTTCAGTTCCTAACTGGACCCTCCCGCGGCTGAGCTGGGAGGAGGCCCCACGCCGAGAGGACCATGTGGGTTTTGTAAGCGCGGACGCTACTGGACCTTTCCTCGGGCCCCCCGGGGGCCCTGCTCTGCCTCTGCTCCCTCGTCGCTGTGCCCTGGTTGCCGTCCTCCCCGCTCAACCCCACCCCAGCTCCTCCTGGGATTCCCGCTGCAGCGCCGCCACCCTCTGCTCACGCTGTGACCGCTGGCCGTGTCCCTCGCTTCCCACCAGCCAGACACGTCACGCGGACAGCTCGGGGCCGCCTGGTTCGGGCTCCCTGCAGGCCCCCATGTCCAGCTGCCCCGCTGAGGCTCTCTCCTTCGTCTGCCCACGCCATGCTGTGCCATGCAGGGCACACGTGTGCCTGCGCACACCCCCAGGTCCCATCCATCCCTGGGCACCGAGCCGCGTGTCCCCCACCAGTCTGCGTGTCCCCCACCTCGGTCTGTGCCGTTTCCCCGCGGTGCTTGGACGCTCCCTGGCTGTCCAGGCCACAGAGGGTCAGCCCCTGGCTGAGTGTGACCACTAGTGAAAGGAGGGAAGGTGACAGCAAGCCAAGCCCTGGACCGGTGTCCCCCTGGGATGGACCGAGAGAGCCTCTGCCCGCGGCAGCCTCGCCCCAAGGACCTTCCCTGCTTTGTCACTGTGCGACTCTGGACCGTGCCTTGTCAGTGTCCCCTCGTGGTTTCGTCCCGACACTGGAGAGTCCTGATGGGCTGAGCGTTGCCGTCCTGGAGTCTGGAGATCGTATCCAGTCCCTGTGACTCCGTCCTACCCTCCCACACCCCCTCCAGAGGGGCCATCTCCCATGGGGGCAAGGGGTCCTGATGGAAGCTCATGGGTCCAGGAATTCTAAGGGGAACCCCACAGAGCCCCATCCTCAACCTGATCAAATAATTGTGAGATCTAAGTCATCCCCGGCTCTGCAGAGCTTGGCGCACCCGTTGCAGAGTCTGGGAACATCCCCTTGCTCTCTTAAGCGCCACACCCCGAGGGCCATGTCCAGTCCCCTGCCTCCTGCCACCACCCCCCACGGGCCCCGCTTGTTGGGTCCTACTCAAAGGCGGGGTTCCCCGGGACACCCCACAGTCGACATCCC
Source organism: Sorex palustris (assembly GCA_028565675.1). Classification (NCBI taxonomy): domain Eukaryota; kingdom Metazoa; phylum Chordata; class Mammalia; order Eulipotyphla; family Soricidae; genus Sorex; species Sorex palustris. Next base: position 5,322 of record JAOXYA010332805.1, on the reverse strand, counting down.
TTTCTCGAAGCCCCATTCGGGGCCGGCCAAAGAGAAAGACGGCTCGGGAAGGCCACATGGGGGCTGCCTAGAGAGACCCCCCCCCAGGGCAAAGGTCAGACTCCAGCTCACCTCCTGCATCCTCCGGGTGGTGCCTGCCGACGCCCTGTGCCCCCGCGGCTGTGCGCCAGCTATGAGCTCCCTGGCCCGGCCCCCTGCCGGTCTGCATGCCCACCTGCTCTCCGCAGCCTTCCCCGGCCACGCACTCTCCAACCCTTGGTGCCCTTGGAGAAGGCCCCCGGCCCCCTCCCCAGAGGTCAGCGGCAACCCAGGGACGCTTCCAGTGAAGAGAAGCTGAGGGCCAGGGCCCGTCCCGCTCAGGGCCAAGCAGGAAGGCTTTCCACCCACCCGTTAAGCAACCAGGGAGGGGCAAGGGTCGTGCTTTCCGGGGCAGTCCAAAGCAGCAAGGCTACCAGGATTCCCCAGCCCCTCACGCAGCTGCTTTGTAAGTCTGGGCTCTCGGAGACGGGACAGTGGCCGGCCCTGGAGTTCCTCATCCCCGCCAAAGCCGCTCCAGACTTTCGGGTCCGTCGGATCCTGCGCGGGTAGCTGCTGCCCTCTGGTGGTCATCTTGAGTTCAGGCCCAGGAGGCAAGGGCGCGGGGCTGTGGGCCCTGAGGAGGGTCCCCCTCTCTTCCTGACTCCCCCCCCCCACCAAGGAGCCAGCGGAAGCGCCCCTCCATCTGACCAAAGGGGGCCCATCTGGCAGGAGTACACTCCTCCCAGAAGGCTCTGGAATGTAGACCCCACCTTGGGTTTCAGAGGAAACAACAGCAGCCCCTGTTTGGGTGAGGGGGTGAGGGCTCCCAGGGGTGCTGCCGCCTGAGCCTGCAGAATAGGTTCACGGTCAGCCACCGCCCTGTGGGCGCAGACAGGCCCCATCCCAGCAGCCCTGCCGGCCTGTCTGCGCCCGAACCACTAGGAGGACCCCCAAAAGGCCCCGGTTACGGGCCTGGTCCGCTGGCCGCTTTGGGGACTTCTCTCGCTCTGCAGGACGCAGAAGGCACCCTCCTGTCTTCTGGAAGTTTCTGAGCAGGCCATGGTGACCATCTCCACATGCCTGGGGCTTGAAAAAGGGTCAGGGGGACCCCTACACACACACACACACACACACACACACACACGCACGCACACAGCAGATCTAAGACAGGCTGCCACGAAGAAGCAGGTCCAGGCAGTGCGAACTGCCAGCAGCCCAGCCTGGCAGAGCTCTGCGGTCGTGGGGAGATGGACAAAGTGGGAGAGGGACCGGGCACAGGTGAAGGGGGTGCACATCACAGAGGTGGGGAGAGGGTGGGCATCCGCATTTTTCTTCACCAGAAAGTTGAGTGGTTCGAGCTGTGCTTGGAGAAGCAGGTGTGGGTGGAGAACAATCACCAGGGCCTGACGCACTGATGAGGCCTGCAGGGATGAACGCAGCTGGACCTGCAGAGCCAGGAGAGCTCTCTGTTCTTGCCCAAGGCTGAGGAGAGGACCCCCAGGGTGGGAATGTGGCACCGGGCCAGGCCAACCCTTCCAGAGATGAGGGCGCCACAGCCTGATGGACAGACGGACAGGCCTCCGAGTCTCCTTGCCAGACCCACCCTGGGCAGCCTCCTGCTCCAGCTTTAGAAGTAGGTGAGAGGTTGCCCTGTGTTCGGAACAGGCCACCACCGGGGGGCTCTGACCCAGACCCCCAGGCCCGGCCCTGCTGCCCCAGTCTGTGCCTGCCACAGCACATCTTGCTGGTGCAGCCGGCAGCGAGGAGGCCCCCCTGACTGCCCAGGGCCCGGCCCCGCCCCGGCGGGCTCTCTCTAGCCCTCCCCGGGCATCTGCATGGCTCAGAGGTGAAAGGGCAGCCCCAGGGGACGTTTGAGCGGCTGGGTCACCCCATTTTGCCCCCCACAAGCTTCACTGCAACCTGCCGCTGGGCTTAGGGAGCGGGCGTCCCCCGTGGCCCACCGCCCAGCCCTGTCCATCGGCCCGTGTCTGCAGCCTCGGCTGAGGACCAAGTCAGCCTCGGTCCCCCAAGCCAGCCCCCAGGGCAGGGGTCCCCGTGCCTGCCTGCCTGCGTGGATGCTGCCCCCTCCGCCCCGCCCCAGGTTTCCCAAAGAAGACAGGATGACTGCACACCGCGGGGGCGGGGGGGATCTCAGCTCCTGAAGACCTGTGTGGGCTCTGGCCTCTGTGTCTGCAGCTGGAGAATCTCCTGGGGTACTGCTGCGCACGGGGACCTTGCCCTCCCTGCTGCTGCCCCCCCGGCAGGGCTCTCAGACCTGGCCCAGGGCCCAGCCACCCACCGAGTCAGGAGCTCGGCTCTTCACTGCAGCCAAGCCACCCCGACGCCCCCTGACACAAGGATGACGGGGCTGACAGGGAGAGGCTCCTGGTCGAGACCCCCGTTCCCCACCTAGGGTTCCCGAGCGGCGTCTGAAGGTCCTCTGTGCATGCACGCAAGTATACACACACACACACACACACACACACACAAGCATGTGTGCGTGCACACGCAACATGCATTCATACGCACGCGCGCATAAACACACACACACACACACACTCTGTTTCCGCCCTGTTGTGTTGTCACCATGATTGTTCAGTCCCCACTCTGGGCTCAGCCATGGTTTTCCAGAATGTTCTGGGCTACCCCATGGGCTTCCATCCCGAGACTGGGGGGTGGGTGCAGCTCACGCGTGCTGTCGGACTCTGGGAGCCCCCACTTCTGAGCTCGAAGCTGCTAGTCTCCGCCCTCCCGCCCCCCTCCCTGTGTCCTGTGCGCCCCAGCCCCTTCCCCGGGGGCCGCTGCTGCCCCCCGCCCGGCGAGGTTGTCCGGGCCGAGCTCGCCGCATGCTCCTCTGTATTGCGCTCACCTCCGCCTCGGACAGCGTCTCCGTCTCCTCCCGCCCACCGTGTGCATCCTGGAAACAATATTAAAACGTGGGCTCGCTGACCGCCTGGCGTCCTCTGTCTCGTGTGTGCGGACTTCTCACCCTGGCCGCCCCCGGGAGGCCCCTGGCGAGGCAGGTGGCCAGGGGAGAGCCCAGCCGCTTCGCCCCTGAGCTTCAGCCAACCCGGCCCAGAATTCTGAAGAGCCCCTTTCAGGGCTGTCCAGTTTGGGAAAAGAAAACAGTGTGGGGACCGGAGCAATAGGACAGTGGGGAGGGCGTTTGCCTCGCACATGGTCGAGCTGCATTCGCGCCCCAGCATCCCATATGGTCCCCCAAGCACCGCCAGGAGTGCTTCCTGAGTGCAGAGCCAGGATTTATTGCCTGAGAACCACAGGGTTCACCCCCACCAAAAAAAAACAACCAAAGAGGGTGGAAAAAACATAGGGTTTAGGGCCAGAGAACAGCAGGGAGGGCGCTGGCCTTGCCTGTGGCTGACCTGGTTTCATCCCGAGCAGCCCATAAAATTCCCTTGAGCCCTGCCAGGAGTGATCCCTGAGCACAGAGCCAGTAGTAAGCCTGCGTTTCACTAGGGGTGGCCCAACACACAGGACCTGGAGTTCCAGGGCTGGGCCAATACAGCGGGGAGGGTGTTTGCCTTGCTCATGGCCGGGTTCAATCCCCGGCATCCCATAGTGTCCCCTGAGCATCGCCAGGAGTAATTCCTGAGTACAGAGCCGGAGTAACCCCTAAGCATCACTGGCTGTGACCTAAAAAGTCAAAAGTAGTAGTACTGTCCTCCCGTCGTTCATCGATTTGCTCGAGTGGGCCCAGTAACGTCTCCATTGTGAGACTTGTTGTTACTGTGTTTGACATAACGAATACGCCACAGGGAGCTTGCCAGGCTTTGCCGTGCGGGTGAGATGCTCTCGGTAGCTTGCCGGGCTCTCCAAGAGGGGCGGAGGAATCGAACCCGGCTCGGCCGGGCTGGCTGTGCAGAAAGCAAATGCCCTACCACTGTGCTATCGCTCCAGCCCAATTCCCTAATAGCAGTTTACAATGTCAAAACAGGCGCCAAAATCTGGTAAAACCTATTTTGTTTGTACCAGAGTGTTGGGTGTGCTACAGAAATGCAGCCAGGAAGAAAATAATCCTGTTAGTGTGTGACGTATTCGATATGTCAAAAACAGTAACACCTGGGGCTGGAGAGATATCACAGCGGGTAGGGCGTTTGCCTTGCACGCGGCCGACCCGGGTTCAATTCCCAGCATCCCATATGGTCCCCTGAGCACCGCCAGGAGTAACCCCTTGCATTGCCAGATGTGACCCTCCCCCCCAAAAAAAAGGGAAAAAAAACAGTAACACCAAGTCTCACAATGGAGGCGTTACTGGTGCCCGCTCGAGCAAATCGATGAACGGGACAACAGTGCAGTGCAGTACTACAGTGTGTGACAAGTTCCTGTGATGTCAGTCTATAAGGGAAGGTCTATGCCAGTGTCCCAGCATTTGGACTTCCCGTGTATGTTAACTTGAACTTCCTGAATCTTCTGGTGAAAGCCAGGAGGAATATGAATAAATAAAAAGGCAAAACAAGTCACACAGGGCTGTCAAGGTTCACCACTGTCTCATTCTTTGCTCTGACTCTGGCTTGAATTTTTTTTTTTTTTTGCCTTTTGGTTCACACCCACCAGTGCTCAGGGTCTACTCCCACTTCTTCAGTCACGAATTACTCCTGGCTTGGGGACCATATGGGATGGCGGGGCTGGTTAGTGTTGTCTAAGTATAAAGGATAAATATTTTTGGAAGTCTCATCTTAGGAAAATGGCCCTGGTAAGGCTCTTAACGGAGTGAAACGAAGAGTTTGTTTTTTAATTTTTTTTTCTTTTTGGATCACACCTGGTGATGCACGGGGGTTACTCCTGGCTCTGCACTCAGGAGTTACTCCTGGCGATGCTCAGGGGACCAGATGGGAGGCTGGGAATCGAACCCAGGTCGGCCGCGTGCAAGGCAAAAGCCCTACCCGCTGTGCTATCTCTCCAGCCCCTGTTTTTTAATTTTTAAACTTTTTTTCCCGTCTTTTTGGGTCACACCCAGAAATACTCGGGGATTATTCTTGGTGGTGCTCTGGGACCCTGTTAAACCTTGTGCAAGACAAATGTCCTACCTGCTGTCCTATCTCTTTGGCCCCTATTGGAAGTGGTTTAAATGAACTTTACTGTGCATCGATAGACATTTGAAAAGATGGAAGGGGTCCCTTGAATCAAATGTCTGAGACCTTACGAATTGGTTGGGCAAGAGAGCATAGAAGTAGTTACAGACAAAGTAATGGGAGTGACTCGGGAGCACTGTGATGGGTGCAATCTGATAAACCTAAGCTCCGTGTACTTCAACACTAAGCCCTACTAGGATAGGATTGAACC
>JAOXYA010332702.1:0-18500 GCA_028565675.1 Sorex palustris | reverse complement strand
CCAGGCTCTGCCGTGCAGGCGAGATACTCTCGGTAGCTTGCCAGGCTCTCCGAGAGGGGCGGAGGAATCAAACTCGGATTGACCAGGTCGGTCGCGTGCAAAGCAAATGCCCTACCCTCTGTGCTATCGCTCCAGCCCCTATTATAATAAATATAATAATTATTAAGGTCATTTAAATTTCAATTTGCTAGGGAGCGCTTCCATTTCTGTGTAACTCCCACCCACAACCACACACACACACACACACACACACACACAGAGTGTGCACTCACACTCACGCGCATGCACACACACAATGCATGCACACAGTTGCATGCAGGGTAAGGGACATGAACAGAGTCAGCAACACTGACAGTCTTGCTCAAGATCAAGCGTTACTTGCAGCCCAGCTGCTGCCTCCAGGAGGTAATCTTGCCCACTGACTTCTTATTCCCAGGGCTTTGGTTTCCACTGTGCTCCCCATTTCCTTTCACACTGGAGAGCACAGACAGTGGATGACTTGAATACACACAAACTCCTTCTAGAAGGATTCATTGGCTCTAGAGGACTCCAGAGTCGCTGCTACCTTCCAGAGTTCCCTCCACTGGACTGTGCCTGGACCGGCTCTCAGTGCGCTTGCTCTGTCCCCCTATGGGAGAGAGTGGTCGCTGCTGGAAGGGAACTGCTGGCCACTGCTTGCTGTTTGTTATTCCACGCCGAGCTCTGCCTTGAACAGGAAACACAGGCCGAAGGGGACTTGCGCTCCAGCCTGTCAGCCCCTCCTGCCTCAATTGTTTGCTTTGGCCAAGCCACGATCCTCTGCAAAGCATCCGGGTACCAGGAGTCAGACACTTTCGTCCCAGGGGCCTCTCTCTTTGTTCCTGGCGGCCGTGCCTCCACGTTTCCGCAGACATTCATGCTGAGTGTGCCTGTGTGTTTGGTCTGGGCCATCTCATCCTCCCCCTGTCCGTCTGTCCCCTGGTCTCCACCCTGCCTCTCTCCCAGCAAGCATCCTGTCTCTCTCCCAAACCCCCCCCCTCCCCACTATTCCCGCCAGGCTGCTCCCAGCAGGCAGGCAGGCAGGCGGCAAGCCAGTCCCAGAGCTGGTGACAGGGTGGCTGGTGACAGAGTGAGTAATGCGCAGGGCAGCCAGCAGGTCAGAGGGCAGCTGCCCCTGGCATTGCCTCTCCTTAGATGAAGAGGCGCCCTTCACCGGTGATCACCGGGCGGAATTTGTTCCCAGAGCTGATGGGCGAGATAAGGCACATTAGTCAAATGTGCTCTCTTTGACTGGAAGCCGCAGGGGGCAGGAGCTAGTCTGGGGAAACTGAGCTCCTGGTGGACCGTGTCCTCAGGCCACCGCAGCTGTGTGATCATGCTTATCAGCATCAACGTCATATAACACATAACACGGGAAAGGAGAAAATGGGTGGGGAGCGAACCCACCCATAATAAGTGAGGAAACCATTGTGCACAGGGCTGCCAGGGATCTGCACCCCCACTCTCTTGAACCCTATGGGCTCTAGTGACCCCTGGGTCATACTCTACAACGTAGGAAAGGCCTGCATAGAGGTGAGGGGGTGAACATACAAATCACTGATATGAGGCTATCCGTGTTTTTATCCATTAAATTTGAAAGAATAAGCTGAATGCAACGTTGTCAGGAACAGATTTGCTACTACTACTACTACTACTACTACTACTACTACTACACACACACACACACACACACACACACACACACACACAGTCTCTCTTATAGGACAAAATAACGTAGACCATAGTCACCAACCCTGTGGGCCAGTTTTTCCTTTACTCTTCACTCTAAAATGTTTCCTGCAAAGTTGAACTCAGAGTTCTAGCGATAAACATTTGAAAGATTAAGAGAACATATAGAAAAGCACATCAGCATCACCAATAACCCATAAGTATGCACGGACTGGTATGGCCAGTGAATACCACTTAATGCAAAGGAGCTGGATGCAGCGCCTGATATGTAAGAGTTTCGTTCATTCGTTTATTCATTCATAACAGTATGAAAACGCTATTCGGGTCTCCCAAAGAGGAATCGAAAGAGCTATGCTTGGAGCATCACGTTTCACTCAAATGAGAGAAAGAATCTGGAGTTCTGACCTCTGTGGACGGTCAAGAATCAGGGACGCTGTCTCGTTTGCCAAGGCGTCGAAAATCAGATGGGCTGTACACGTAATGAGATTTGGAGAACGGCCGCTGGACTAGAGCCATTACCGACCGGATTCCACGGGACGTCAAAAGACTACATGGCCACCCACCTAAGAGATAGTCAGACTTCTTCATCAAGACCCTGAACAAACGGTTTGAGACTCTTTGAGTTCCTAGAATGAACAGACTCCATTGGGCTACACTAGCATGCGACAGGGACAAATGGAGACGTTACTGGTGCCTGCTCGAACAAATCTATGATTAACAGGAAGTGATCAAGTGATCAATTGATTCATTCATACGTCAGTCATTTCGTCATCCCTTTCCTCAGCAGAATGACACATCATAGTTCAGTCAACATTGGCTCAAAACATGATTTATGCCAGGTTTTATATCAGGTAAAGGGTAATTCCTCTAAGGAGTAATATACTAAGGCCTAACTTTTAAAAACAGAATTAATGTAAATTTTTGGTTTACCACTACTATTAATGGTTTCTCACTGACATAATTCCCACATCTCATCCACCCCCAATCTACCCATCTCTCTCCCTAAAGGAATACCGTCTTCCTTTCCTCTCACTTCCCTGCCCCGATTCAATTGTGTGGATCAGCCAACCCCTCCCCCAATTGTGTTGCCTTTGGATCTTTGTTGCTAACTTGCTGTGTAACTTTAAGTTCCACCTATGAGAAATATTCTGTATCTTTCATTCTGACTGACTTCCCTCAGCACAATATTCTTTAGTTCTGTCTACAGTGTTACTGCAAATTGCATGATTTTCTTCTTAGAACAGCACTGTGTTCCATTGTGTCCATAGACCACAACTTCTTGATCCCATTTATCTATAGTTGGGCATTTGGGCTTTTCCTGTATCTTGGCTATTGTACCAAGTGCAGCAGCTCAGAAAGAGGTTTTTGAAACCTAAATTCTAGAGGGGGAGACAGTGGGTAACGCAAAACTGCCTAGCCTGCTATGAAAACACACACGCGCGCGCACACACACACACACACACACACACACACACACCATAGAAATAAGCATTGGTATAGATGAGCAGAATACCACAAGTATCATCACTGAGAAGACAATATTAGATCTATGTTTTGAATGATGACAAGTTCAGCAGGATATTGGCATAGAGTTTGAAAAGCACAGCAGAGGAATAGCCCATCCCACAGGAGAAGGAAGGGCTTCGCTCACTATTGGTACCTTGAATTCCCTCACCCTGTTATTCTATATACCACAGATAAATGTGGTACTTGACCTCCTTTTTCTACTATTTACCATGAAATGCTCCAGTTCCATCCAAGTTGCAGTGAACTGTGTGCTCTCATTCATGCAGCTACATAGCATTCTGTTAATAATGGTATTTCATTATCCGCTTCCATTATCCACTCGTTGTCATCATTATTATCATTGTCATCCTTACTTGCCTGTGGCTTATCATAAGTTGCTATGCCTACATGAATGTATGCACAGCTAAACAGCTCAGAAGAACGCTACCCCCTGCCCCAAGGAAATGCAGCCGGAGGCCTGGATCCTCATCCTGGGTGACTTTCTTCCTCTGTGACTCTGTGGCCCTGTGGCCTGAAACCCAGCCCAGAGTCTAAAGTTCCACAAAAAGCTACTCTGAGGGGGGTTGGAGAGGTAGTGCAGCAGGTAAGGTGCTTGTCTTGCATGCAGCTGACCTAAATTCAATCCCCAACATCCCACATGGTCCCCTGAGCACTGCCAGGAGTAATTCTTGAGTGCAGGGCCAGGAGTAAACCCCTAATATTACTGGGAATTGCCACGAAGCAGAAAAAAAAAGTTACTCCAAAAGCAAAACACATCTCCCTGACTCTCTGAATTATTCAGGGCCTGCACCCCAAGCGTCTGTCTCCCAGATGATTCTGCTGTTCAGAGATCTATACATTTAACCACCCTCATACCATATATATTTTAGGAGCATGGCAGACTGGACTGGGACTTCATTTATTTTGCTTTTGAAACTAGAAAGAGATTTCCCTAAGCCCTAGAAGGAATGTGAGATAGGAAAGAGAACACCAGAAGAGCAACAAAACTTCAGACAGGAGTGTGGAGGAAGGAAGTGGAAACCGAGACAGATGGATTCCACGCTCCCACTTTCAACCTGAGCCGCAGCCCAGAGCTGAGCTCCCCTGGGTGCCAATGCCTGCCTGGATCCCTGTACGCATCTCCATATCAAAGAGGAGTGAGCTAAGGCCCTCACCGGGAGAGAGGACCGGGGCTCGAGCAGCTTGGAAACTCATTTGCCTCATCCCCAATTCCTACTCACTCTTCTCCACCCAATGCTCCACGCTCATCCCTTTAAGAAGGCCATGTCAGAGGGCCAAGGAGCTAGCTCAGCTGCAAAGTTACTCCAGGACCAGAAGTGAGACCCCAGCACTGTATTCCCTACCCCGTCCCTCAACACAAATGGACGAAGCTGTGGAAACCCTCCAGCACTTTTAGGTTTGACCCTGACCAGTCCAGCATTGCCCTCCAGTGAGTCCAGAATTGACAATTGTGCCACAGAGCGTGGGGTTGGTGGTGGTGGGGGGGTGTCCCTGATACTACAAGCATCCCAGCATCCTTGAGTCCCAGCAGTAAACTTTTAACCAGAATGACTGAGAATCACTAGGTGTGGGTCCTGAGTCTCCTGAACAGTGCTTGGGAGGAAGGGGGAAGAGAGGAAGGGAGGGAGGGAGGAAGGGGGTGCGGAAAGGAAGGAAGGAGGGAATGATGGAAGGATGGAAGGGGAGGGCAAGTCCACTCAGAGAATCTGTGAACATAGCTACTATAAAATAGCAGAAAGTTTCAAAAGGAAAATGAGTGACTTCCGGGGCCATCAGATAGAGAAAGCATTCCCTTCCTCTGGGAATGATGGAAGGCAGGCAAAATCCATTTTTCTGGACACGGGAAATCTTTGGTCCTGTCCCAGGAGCTGGGAGGGAAGCAGGAAGCTAGGATCAGGGCAGGAAAGTGAACCAGTACAGCACCACTCCAATGACCTCTTTGAATAGGGCTCCCTCCTGGAAACATCGATGTTGGTCCAGCTGCTGGGGTCGTGGTATTAGGTGAGCTTGGCCTCCAGGAGGAGGAGGCACCATCCCCCACCTTCCTCAGGGACTCACAGTCTTGAACTGCAAACTCCCCTCAGCAATCCCAGTGCCTGGGCGGGAGCTGGCCTGCCAAATGCAGGAAGTTCCCTGGCCAGAGCTATTCAGGAGACTGGAGCTGTGCAAATAATTAGTCTCCAGGACCCTCCTAGGCAGAGATCCCAGGCGAGGGGGCCAGGTGGGCCCATCAGGCCACCCAGGGGAGGTGGCTCATGCATTCCCATGGAAACAAGAGGTTTTGTTTATTTTCTCCCAAAGAACAAAACAGCAGGCCGTTGTCCCTTAGACAATGGGGCCACACGTCATTCAGTGACCAGGTGACAGGCCCAGGCCCCCAGTTCTCTGCTCTCAGTCTCCCCACGTGCATTTTGGAGGAAGGGAGTCCCCCCCCAAGCTGCCCAGCGTTTGGAGGTTGAGATTGCCTGTGGGCAGAAGCCCTGCAGATGTTTCCTGGGCTGGACCCCAGCTAGGCTGAGAGGCGGCATTTTGGCAGCAGAAGATTCAGGGCTGGGGGTGGGGGGACTCAATTCTGAACTGGGGCTGCGGGAGCTTGCTTGGGAGCCAGGTGCAGGGATGAAGAAAATGCCCTGGAGCAGAGGAGTCTACATAGCTATTGTGTTCTGTCATCAAAGGGTTTAGAGGCTGAAAAGAAAGATCTTGATGGCAACAATGGAAGGAACCTTTTTTGGTGAACAGTTCTGAGGACCTGAGAAAAACAAAATTTGCTTCATCCAACCCCCACCTCCCACCCCTTTCTGCCACCACAGGAACAGTTAACTGGAGGGACAGAGGAGTCGTACCTCAGGTTTCCTAGGATGCCCCCCACACCACCCCGCCCTGGAAGCCAGCACTAATACCAGAGCTGCAGGGAACTAGACACAAGGAGAGAGTTTCTGACAGGACCACATTCAAAGGCACAAAAGAAATACGTGGGGCTGGAGCGATAGCACAGCGGGTAGGGCATTTGCCTTGCACGCGGCCGACCCGGGTTCGATTCCCAGCATCCCATATGGTCCCCCAAGCACGGTCAGGAGTAATTCCTGAGTGCCTGAACCAGGAATAACCCCTGTGCATCGCTGGGTGTGACCCAAAAAGCAAAAAAAAAAAAGAGTGAACAGAACCAGCCCCCCAAAAGTTCCCTCATCTATGAAGATTGCTCTGGGATAGGGGTGCTGAAGGCACACTTACTACTTCCACTTTAGCAAACCAAAGTTCTGCGGTTCTCATGCAGGTAACTGGCCTGGGGAAGACACCTCACCATCCACCGACCATGGGGGGCTCCAGCACTCAGCTTGAGCAGCACCTCCTTTACGAAGATGCCACGGCTCCCTCCCTTCCACACTCCCTTCCTCCAGCCCGCTCTGGAAAGAATAACTCTTTCTCCCCTCTGTACCCCCTGATCTGCCTGACCTCCAGATCAGGCCCCCTTCCATTCACAAAGTCTGGCTCAGAGTGGGTGCTCAGAAAATATTGTGCACTGAACGCATGAAATCCAAGACAGAGATCATCAAGAACAGGTGACTGGGGGAGCACCTGCCCGCTAGCTTGTGTTAGAGACCGGTTCTCTTTAAACACGAGCAGCGGGGAGAACTCACCTGGCTGAGAACATGCTTTGCATACAGGGAGCCAGGCAGGGTTGGGTTCCAGACATGGAACCCCCCATCCTCTCCTTCCACCACATTCCCCGGCTCCTGAGCAACTGTGTGTGGTGCCCCAAATCAAATAGATAAATATGTTTAAACCATGTGAAAGGGGATGGAGAGACGGTACAGCAGGTAAAGTGCTTTCCTTACCTGCAGCAGACCTGGAATCCGTCATCAGCACTGTCCCCCAAGGCAGCCAAGAGTGATCCCGAGCACTGCAGGGTATGACCCCCAAACAAACAAATTTAAAAATAAAACTATGTGAAAGCTCAGGTTTGGAGCAAGGGGGGAGAACTCAGAAACCTATGTGGTGACATCAGTTCCTTGTTGGAGGCGTCCAGAGATACCTGTGGCCTGGGCGGAACCCTGACAGCATTTGCCCCCACAAAGGGTGCTCCAGGGAACCCTAGTGGCCGACGAGGAGCCTCACCAGGGGGCGCCCTTCCATCATGCCCAAGAAGCCAGGAACTCCCGCTCTGGCCTCTCCCGCGGGAACTGAGGACAAACTCAGGGGCCTTCTGGCATTCCCTGCCTCTTGCCGGAGCAGAAGGCCGCCCCAACTGCAGTGGCGCTGCCACCGAATCAGTGCTCCACTCAGCACAGGCAGCCTGCAGGACAGACATTGCCCAGAGCCCTTCCCAGGACAAACCAGCCTGGCCTGGGCCCCCTCCTGTCGTTCCCCGGAGGGTCCCTAGCATCCATTCAGTAGACTCGACTCCATGACAGAACTGGAGCACGAGGCAAGGGGGGGGGGGGCAGTTAGTCAGCCCCGAGCAGGGGGAATCAGGAGCAGCATCCACACTGGGTGCCACAGGAATATCCCGTCCCGGGCCTGCAGGAGCTGCTGTGGCCAGGGCTGCACAGGAAAGAAAGCTCAAGGCTCAGCCCAAAAGTTGGGGCTTCTGCAATCTTTCGAGAGCACCCACTTGTCTCCACCATTATTGGGCCTGACCTCAAAATTGCTCCAACTCTGAAGGAATTACCCTCAGAGAAACAGACTTGGTGAGGCAACCAGGGCTAACAGGGACCCCTGGATCCTTGGCTAACACCCCAAGTGGTAGGGGGGAATGGGGAGTGGGCAAGGGTTGTGTTCAGGAGAAAGACCCCACTGTGGGGGAGGAGGGTGGAAAAAATCCTAGAGGCGTGTGGAGAGGGGACCTGGGTCTTGCAAAAGGTCAAAGAGCAGAAGGTTCCAGATGGACACCTGGAACTGGACAACTGAACCTTGCATCGCAGCGTCGTCAGAGCCCTTCCCGAGAACTTGCTTCCTGCACCAGCTTCCGGTGGGCTTCCTGTTCCCATAACCTGTCTGAGGGAGTGTCCAGGGGAGGCAGGAGGGGAAGATTTCACAACTCCAAGCCTTCCTTTGATGTCACCCAGTGCTAGACCCCCTCCACTACCAATCAACTGTTTGGGAAATAAAGGGGCCCTTCTCATCACCACAGTGGGGGGGCGTTGGTCAAGTCTGGCTTAGAACTCCCCCCTTTGTTTCCAGTCCACACTTGGTATTGTTTAGGGGACTGATCCTAGATCAGTGTCTAGGGGAGTCATGCTGTGAGTGTAGGGTTTGAACCCAAGGCTCCCCCATGTAAGGCATGCATGACAACCCTTTCAGCTAACTCCTTGACCCCAGTTATACAAACTCTTTAAATAGCACAGAGAAGTATGAACCTAAATATTTCTCTTGAAGTGCTTATAAAAAATATATTGATGTTCTTTTAGTTTGCTTAAAAGAGGGTCAATGGATATAAGCTCAGTAGTAGAGCATATACTTTGCGTACATGAGGCCTTGGTCATGCTCTCTGGCTCCCCTCTTCCCCAAAAAATATAAGTTTGGTTTGTTTTTTGTGTATTAAAGATAAATATTTCAATCTGCCATATTAGCTGTGTTTTTAAGTAGTTATCTACTATGGCCCAACCTCTTCAATCCTAGAGCCAGATGACCGGGGCTCAAATTTTAGCGCCCAAAATTCTTAAATTGGCAACAATTTAAGCCCCAGTTTCTTCATCTGTTATTAGTTGTAACTACTTTATAGAGATAGTTGTGAGAAATAAATACATAGAAATACTTAGAACGACACCTGGCATGTGGCACTCTGAACAAGTATTAACTATAATTGTAAGATTTTGTTTTGATAGACCAATTAGAGTTTTAGTTTATGAAGTATTGAAGTGAGAACTTTTTTTATTATGATTAGAAAATATCTCAGATCTTCTAATATAGGGCATGGAAGAAATAAATCAAAGAGAATATTAACTGCATTAACATTTGTGTTCATTGGATGCCAATTGGTATTAAATACTTTTCTATTTAAGATTATAACTCAAATGATGCTTTCTTTTACAACATTGAACTTCTTATTTTAGGCTCTGAGTACTCAGTTTAGATATTAATAATAGTTTGAGTCTTAATAGCCTTTTAAGAATCATTGTAAGACTGTATTAGGCTAAACTCTGAAAAGTTTTCTATTCAAATAATATTCAGTCTTTGCTACTCATATCATTGTTGCAGCTGCTCAGCTTTACTTTTGTAGAATCAAAGGCAGCCAGAGTCAATATCTAAGAGAGTACAGTAAAACTTGATGCTCGCTGAAATACTAATTTTGTACTGTTTTCATGTGTCATGAAATAACATGCTCTCCCACTTATTTAAAAAATGTAAACGCCATTCTACCTGTCAGGATTTATATAATGGGAAGCAGACTGGATATGACACGCAGGCAGTACAGTGTTCTTCATCCTCCGTAAAAGTCTTGACTCAGCAACATCCTGACTATTTGATAATTGTTTAATAGTACTAAGCCTAAGTTAGGTAGCTCCATGGACTGGAATGTATACTTTACATGCATGCTATATGCCTGGATTTGATCCCTGGCACCCAGGTTCCCTGAACACAGAACCTGAACTTAGCATTCCCCTCTGTCTCCAAATATTAAACCTAATTTAGGGGCTGGAGCAATACTACAGTGGGTATGATGTTTGCCTTACATGCAGCCAACCTGGGTTTGATCTCCAGCATCCTGTATGGTCCCCTGAGCACTTCCAGGAGTAACCCTGAGCATCACTGGGTATGACACAAAAAGCCCAAACACACATATATGTATATATATTTATATATATATATCTAAAAGCAATCCAATTTTTAAAATGGAAATAACAGGGCTTAGAGAGAGCACAGCAGGTAGGGCGCTTACCTTGTACAGGACTGACTCTAGTTCAATTCCTGGCATCCCATGTGGTCTGTCACTGTCGCTGTCCTCCTGTTGTTCATCGTGATTTGCTCGAGCGAGCCCAGTAACGTCTCCATTGGAGACTTTGCTGTTACTGTGTTTGGCATATCGAATACATCACGGGGAGCTTGCCAGGCTCTGCTCTGCCGTGAGGGCTAGATACTCTCAGTATCTTGCTGGGCTCTCGGAGAGGGGCGGAGAAATCGAACTCGGGTCGGCCATGTTGGCTGCGTGCAAGGCAAACGCCTTACCGCTGTGCTATTGCTCCAAAACTGATTGTACCTCACTTCGCCAGGTACAGTTCCTAAGTGTAGAGCCAGGAGTAATGCCTGAGCATTACTGGTATGGTCCAAAAACCAAAAAGAAAAAAAAAAGGAAATAATGGTACATATAGAAAAACTGAAAATTGTTAGACATAAATTTAAAACAATCAATGTCAAGTGCTCAAGTTTTCAGCATTACTTTTTTTTTAAAAAAATCTTTATGAGGTTATCTAATTTTTAAAAACTTTTTATTGAATCACTGTGAGATAGACGCTTACAAAGCTGTTGACTGGATTTCATTCATACAGTATTCCAACATTCATCCCTCCACCAGTATACATTTCCCAGCACCAGAGTACCCATGTTCCCTCCCATCACTTGCACCCTCTGCCTGCCTCTGTGGCAAGTACTTTTCTCTCTGTCTCTCTGTCTCTCTGTCTCTCTCTCCCTCTCTCCCTCTCCCTCCCTCCCCTTCACCCTATTGCCGACCCCCCCTCTCCCCCTCTTCCCCCCTCTCCCTCTCTCTGCATTACTTTTGACCCCCTGGTAAGGGTTTCATACCTGTTCTGTATTGTCATTTAAATGAACTCCTCAAGTTACAGAATGCTGTTGGGCTCTTAATTGCTGAAGGGCTGAAAAGAGTACAGTGGGCTGATCCTCCATACCACATATGGTCTCCTGAGCATTGCCAGATGTGACCCAAAAATGAAAACAAAATGATACTTAAGGGCCCTAGAGAGAACCCCGCGGACTGAACACATGCTTTGTGTGCTGAAGCCCGGTTCTATGCCTGGTACTACATGATCTCCCAGAGGGAAGCCCCGCGTGTAGGGCCCGGTCTGAGCAGAGTGCCCCGCCCTCCGCCTGCCCATCTTAAGAATAGAAAGTCCAACCCATAAAGAAGGGCCCATGCCCAGACCAAGCAGAGCTGCATGTCCTCGGCCCGGCCAGGCCTGGGCGGTGTCTGTCCACACCTGCCTCGGAGCAGGCACTCCGCAGTGTGGCGCGAGGCCTGACACAGGGCAGAGTTCAAGGGACTGGGTCCCAGGGGGAGGGCGAGGGGGAACAGGCAGCCTGCTATGTGCACAGCCTGCTGAGCGGCCCATATATAACCTCAGGGCCCTGACCGGCTGGGGATGGTGTTTGTTCCGCCCCGGCCAGGCCTGGAGGGACGTGTGGGCCTTTGCTGTCTTGAGGGACGCAAGCAGGTCACCTGCAGCAGTGACAGGCTGTCCCCGGAATGGGGGGCTGACACACACCCACTGGTCTCCCACCTGCAGGTGGCACCCCCCAGAGGGGTCTTCTGGGTCCTCTGCAGAGCGGGTGGGCCTGGGGCAGGCTCAGGGCGGGAGGGTCAGAAATGGCTGGACAGGGGTGCCAAGGGCAGGGTGCGAGAGTCCAGCACCCGCCCAGCATGCCGCATGCTCGAGAAGGCAGTGCCTGCTCACTCTGAGGCCCAGAAGGAAGGGCACAGAGTGCCATGCCCTGGACTGGTCCCATGCCCAGTGACAGCGGGGACACAGCCCCCTGGCAGGATGAGACAGCTGTCCAGGTGCCCCTCACTGACCAAGTGTCCTGCTACCTCTTCCTCTTCTTTTTACTCTCCTGGTTTTTGATCACACCAGCGGTGCTCAGGGCCACTCCCAGCTTGGTGCTCAGAGGGCCTCGGGGTTCTGCACTCTGAGGTGGGCACCAGCCCTTTGCCCTGTCTCCCCAGCTGCCCTCGTCACCCCTTCCTTGCTTCCTCCTCCCGCCAGTGCCAAGAGGCAGAATGGTGCCTTCAGCGCACGCCCCCTGCAGAGAACGTTCCTTCCTCAGGGAAACACAGGGCCTCTTTGGACACACCGTGTCTAGGACCCCTCTCCGGCGGATCAGAATAAATACAGAGAACAGACCCCTGGGCAGACACAGAAGTGAGAAGAGGGGCTGGGGCGATAGCACAGCAGGTAGGGCGTTTGCCTTGCACGCAGCCAACCGGGGTTCGATTCCCAGCATCCCATATGGTCCCCTGAGCATCGCCAGGAGTAATTCCTGAGTGCAAAGTCAGGAGTAACCCCTGTGCATTGCCGGGTGTGACCCCCCAAAAAGGGAAAAAAAGTATAAAAAAAATAGAAGTGAGCAGAGCCGGGAGACTCTGGGGCACCTGCTGGGTTGGGGGTTTGGCCCCACATGGCCTCTCAGGCCCTGGGAGGGGTCCCGCTGGTCCCCAGCACCTCTGAGAACTGTTGGCTCTTTCCCAGGCTTCCCTGGGGAAACTCCTGTTTGCTTTTTAATTCCACAGCTACAGTCCCGACAGGCGCTTTCTGCCAGGGGCCAGGCACGGCTGGGGAACACTTCAAGGGGTCCCAGGCCTCCCTGCTGGGCGCCAGCAAGATGTGAAGCCTCTGGTTCTGGTTCTGGTGAGGCCAAGCCCTCTGGTTCCAGCAGAGGACCAGGTGGCTGGTCAGGGGCGAGGGGCCGGGGGTCCCACATACAGGTGTGTAGGTGTGTGGAGGAGTGTGACGGGGCACTGGGGCTGGCCAGCTGTGAGCTGTCCTGTGCCCTCGGGCGTGCTCCAGGCAGACGGCCTCTACACGGCTTCTCCTGGGACAGGGAATTTCTTGCTTCTTCCGGGTGCCCTGCCAGGCTTGCTCCTGGGCCTCTGGAAGAGCAAACTTGCCCATGCCCAGCGTCCACACCTGACGTGCCGGCCACAGTCTCCTCTGCCCTCCCTCTACATACCTCACAAGGCCTGGGTGGCTCTCGGCCCTGAGCACCACGCCGTGAGCAGCTCCCGGCAAGGACGAGCCAGGGCGGTGGCTGGGCCAGAGACAGGTGGCTGCAGCTGACCTCAGTCCATCCCTGGCACTACTGGTGTCTCCCGAGCACAGTTGGGTGAAACTCCAGCTGTGCGTGTCCCCACCACTGCCCAGCACTGAATGGCTTCCCGGCCATTGCACCAGCTTGGGGCTAACTGCTAGGGCTGGGGCGGCAGGGGTGGGACAGGGGGAGGCCTGGTCCTGCTGCAGCCGATCCTAGCCCCACACGGGGTCCTCTGAGCCCAGGCAGGAGTGGCCCCCAGCACAGAGCCAGAGTCAGTCTGAGAGGTGCTGTGGGGACCCCAAACAACAACAAAAGGCCCCGGGAGGAAGAAGCAGTGCCCACCGGAAGAGGCCGCCAGCACTGACCGGCCGGAAGGGGCAGGAGTGCCCACTGGAAGAGGCCACCAGCACTGACCGGCCGGAAGGGGGGGTGCCCGCCGGAAGAAGTCACCAGCGCTGACCGGTCGGAAGGGGCAGGGGTGCCTGCCGGAAGAGGCCGCCAGCACTGACCGGCCGGAAGGGGCAGGAGTGCCCACAGGAAGAGGCCACCAGCACTGACCGGCCGGAAGGGACGGTGCCCGCCGGAAGAGGCCGCCAGCACTGACAGGCCGGAAGGGGGTTGCCCGCCAGAAGAGGCTGCCAGTGCTGAGCAGCCGGAAGGAGGGGTGCCTGTCGGAAGAGGCCACCAGCACTGACTGGCCGTCACCCTGGACTCACCATGTCCAGTCCTGCTCCATCGTTGTTGCCCCTTCCTCCCACTGGTGCTCCCCCTGGTTGCCCTCCCTGGGTGTGACATGTGATGAAGGTGTAGTGGAGGGTCCACCCCCACCAGGACATTCATGGGACACCAGCCCTGGCACCCGCAGGGCACTGCCCCTGCCCAGCCTCCTGAAGGGGATCTGAAGGAAAGCTCATCCTGCACCCTGGCTATCTCCCTGCCTCATGGGGAGGCTGCTGCTGCAGAAAGTTCTAGAAGAGATGCTCTCCCTTCCCCGTGGGTTCTCACCATGGCCCACTGGGGGTGGGACGGGCACCTTTGCGGGCACCTCACCGCTCACGGTCTTTCCTGGCCTGGAAGCCGCAAGTGCCCTGACTGGCCAACATCATGTCCCGGGGCCCCAGCACACCCCACAGGCCCCCAGGGGACCACCACAGCCACCCAGATATGGACAGGCTGCAGGGACCCAGAAGAAGGCCAGCCCAGTGTGTGGAGAACAGGCCCAGTGACATGCCCCTGCCGGATTCCACCCCCCCCCCCATGGACACACCCAGGTGACGTGACTTTGCCCAGCATGGCAGGGAGAGGCCACGCTGGCCTGGGGACAGTCCAACCAGCGCGCAAGGGCTGCAGACCCTGCAGCCACACGCTCTTGGGAATTGCCGAGGGCAGGGAGGGTTGGCAAAGACCACCTGGAAAGAGGTGCCTGCTGGCACCACTGCTCTGCCTCCCAGGGTCTGGAAAGGCACTTGGGGGGAGCTTCCCCGGTGGGGCCCGTCACCTCGTCCCTGGAGGGTCAGGGGCATTCAGGGTGACCTCCCAGGTGCTGTGGCTTTTCCTTCAGGGCTCGCCCCGTCCCGCCCCTGAAGCCCCCCAGCCATGTCAGAGCCCCGTGCCCTGCTGCCGAGAGGGAAGGGGGCACTGCCCTTCCTCTGTGGGGCTGGACGGGCTCTCCCTGCCCGCCCGACCTCTCACTGTCCCTACTCATGATCCTTTGGCCAGAGCTGGCAAGATGCCCTCCCGGGCTGCGCCCCAGGCCTGCTGCACCTCCTCTTCCTCACCAGCGCCTGGTGCGATGCCCACCTTGACCCAGGGATGGCCGGAGAGGCCAAAGGTTCTGAGGTCACAGAGGTAGTGAGTGGTGACCAGACAGGATCGTCTCCGCCTCCCCGGGCCCCCCTGCACAGGGAGAGCCCACAGTGGGAGTTGCAGGCGAGGATGAGAAAGGGGTGGTGCTGGGACCCTGCCCGCTGCTGCTACAGGGCCCTGACCAGGCTGTCCAGCAAAGCTTGTGCTATATAGCCCTTGGTGTCATCTCCTGGGACCCTTCTGACAGGTCAACCCCATGACACCAGCCCCCCACCCAGCTGCAGTGTCCCGGCCCAGCTCAGCCCTGGGCCCTGCTCAGACCAAACACCCTGGTGCTGCCAAGTTCGACTCATTTGACCCTCCGGTCCCCTTCAAACACGTGCGGTGAACTTCCAGATCACTGGTGTGCCTGCTCCCCTCCCGCCCACAGCCCCACCACAGGGTTTCAATGACCTCGGCCCCAACTGTGCAGCGTTTGGCCGAGACCTTGTGGAATGAGCTAGAAGCCCTAAAACTTCCAACCAGGGAGACAGAGCAATAGCACAGCGGGGAGGGTGTGGGCTTTGCATGTGGCCAACCTCGGGTTCGATCCCTGGCATTCCATAGGGTCCCTCGAGCACCGCCAGGAGTGATTCCTGAGTGCAGAGCCAGAAGGAACCCGTCAGGTATGATCCAAAAAGGAAAAAAATAGCCCAAAAAATCTCCCAACCAGATGCCTGAGTTGGTGAGGCCACTGTCATCCTGGCCTTGCCTGCTGCCCCTGAGCTCAGATGTCCCTGACAACTGCATAAGGCACGTGGCTACGGCCACTCTTGTCACCCCCCACCAGGCCAGCCTTTAAGCCCCATGCAAGCAGCCGCCTACTGGGCGGACCTGGGCCTGGGCCCGAGCACTTGCCTTGTGCATCTTTGGTGGCTGAGCACAGTCCAGCCCACTCCCAAGCAGAACCAGGAAGGGTCCAAGTAATGCCAGGGGTCACGAGAGCCTGATCCCCAGTGAACATCCCCCTGACTGAGCACTGGGCTGGGCCTGGGAAGGGGCGCAGGAAATCGTGGTTTGGTGAAGGAATGGAAGGATGGAAGAATGGACAGATGGAGGGATGGAAGGGTGGACAGATGGAGGGACAGATATACGGGTGGATGGGTGGGAACTGAATAGCTGCAGGGTGGGCATGGGGGTGAGTGGGTAAATGGATTGGTCTACAGGTAGTCACTGTGTGATGGGTGGCTGTGTGTGGGTGTGTGTGTGGCTGGCTGAGCTATTATGGATGATGGGTGGATGGAAGGATTAGCAAGGGTGGTAGTGGGTGTGGTATGTGGGGGTTGTGGGTGAATGGGGAGGTAGATTGGCCAGTAGGTAGGCGGGTGTGTGGGAGGATAGGCGTGTGCGGGTGGACAGTGGCTGAGTGTGTGATTTATTATGGATGGGTGGATGGGTACTGATAGAGTAAGTGAGAAAAGTTCTAGAATGTCAGAGCACTAATGCGCCTAAAGGTGAGTGACGGGGCTGGAGCGATAGCACAGCGGGGAGGGCGTTTGCCTTGCCTGCGGCCAACCCGGGTTTGATTCCCAACATCCCCTATGGTCCCCGAAGCACCACCGGGAGTAATTCCTGAGTGCAAAACCAGGTGTGAGCATCGCCGGGTGTGACCCAAGGAGAAAAAGAAATAATAAAAAAATAAAGGTGAGTGACAGCCCGCTGCATACCCAGCGAGGCTGAACGAGGCGGTGGTGAGCTCCTCCTCTTGCTGGCCTCTTGCAGGAGGCCGCAGTGAAACGGGCCAAGTTGGAGGATGAAACAGCACATAGACACTTGCTCTGCACAGACTGACCTGGGTTTGACCCCCAGCACCCCACATGGGCTCCTCTGAGCCCCCCAGGAGTGATCCCTGAGCGGGGAGCCAGGAGCAGGCCCTGAGCATAACTGGATATAACCTAAAAACCAAAATAAATAATGTTCTAAACAAACAAAGGCCCAGATTTCTTCCTTCTGTGCCCAGCAAACCTTTGGGGTTTACGCCAACCCCGGGTGGCTCACAGAGGCCCCTTTCCCTCCTGTCATTTGGATTGCAGTCCCTCTTTGTGGTGCTCCAAGAAGCTTCTGGGGAATGCCCAGTTTTAGGGGTAGGGGAAAGGGTTTCCCTAGCTCATGGGCACAGGCTGCCCTTGCAAGCCCTTTGGGCGGAGGCGGGGGGGGGGGGACCACTCTTAGGAGTTCAGCTTCCTGCTGTAGCAGCTGTGTCCAGCTGATGACCCCTGAGTGCCGGCCAGGCTCCTCCTGGGCTGGGCCTGGCAGCCACAGAGCAAGGGGACGCTTTTAGAGGGTGCAGGGTAGCAAGAGGGCCCAGGAGGAGGCAGTCACAGCCCCCTCCTGCCCAGATGCGCCCACCAAGGCTCCGGGCCTCTGGGCCGGCTATTGAGAGCTGCTGTAGCCCCCAGGAGCTGAGGGAGTCAGCCTGCCGGAGGCAGGGCCCAGCCTGCTGGGGGTCAACCCCCTGTGGAGCCCAGCTGCTCTGGTCTGCAGCCTGCACACCCCCTCTGCTCTCGGCCATGTGATCTGGGCCTCCCAGAGGGTCAGCGCCTGCCTCCTCTCACACCTGGCTTCCCACTGCACTGGGCTGAACTGGGGCTCAGTCTTGGCAAGACTGACCTTGGGCCCTCCCCCATGTTCTGTCTGTCACACTTGACCTGGATCCTGAACTTTGACCCATTCCGAAGGAAAGCCTCCCCCAGCAGCCAGCCAGGCCCTGGGGGGTGCTGTCCACAGGGGGCAAGTGGGCCCCAGCCACCTGTGGGAGCTGCCTGCCCCCTCCCCCCCACCAAAAGAAAGTGGGTAGGGGGAGGGGCGGCCTGGCTACCCACCAGGACTCTGCCCTGGGCCAGGAGGCCTGGGCTGGCCCCAGGCTTTCCAAACTCCCTGGGGCAGTTCCCACAAGGGGCAGCACTGCCCCTCCCCTCCCCACTGGGAGCGCCCTGGGTCCTGCCCTGCAGGGTGGCCCTGCCCAGGGGCCATCTTAGAAGGGGCACTACAGGACCTGCCCCACCTGGCTCTGACCTTCCAGGGCACAGCCATGCCACCTTGGACCCTCTCCCCTGCAGGGCCCCGAGGGGGGGAACTGGGGAGGGGGCCAGGCGGCTAGGGCGGCGCTTCCCAAGGTGGGTTCTGGGGATGGGGAGCACAGCAGGGACTGTGGGGTCCCTCTCAACCCGCTAGAGCGCCACCCTTTGACCTGCAACAGATGAGACTGGGAAGGAGGTGAGGGCTAGCCACTTACCAGAATTACAGTGTCTAAACTGGACTCACTGGTTACCATAAGTTTTTCTAGTTTCATGTTTATTGTAACAAAAGAATATTTCTTGAGAATAGACTTTTTTATAGTCTCTGAGTCTTGGCCGCTGATGGGACTCAGAGACTATAAAAACCAGTTCCCGGAAGAGACCAGTGCAGTCTTCTGCCCTCGCGCCTGACTTGTCCTCGCT
>JAOXYA010332403.1:0-18503 GCA_028565675.1 Sorex palustris | reverse complement strand
CTCCAATGGAGACGTTACTGGGCCCGCTCGAGCAAATCGACGATCAACGGGAGGGCCTTTACCTTTACCTTTTTAATCAGGTGCCTGGTCTTTCTTTTATTTTTCATTTATTCCTCTTAAGTTTCTTTCATGAATTGAAGGCAGACCATGTTCTCTAAGAATGAGTTTTAGTACTACTCAATGGGAAATGTTTAAGCACACACTTCATTTTAAAAGAGAAACTGCCGTTCTGTGGGAGTGGACCAGAGATGGCCTCAATTCTGTCATTGAACTTGAAAGCAGAGACTGTACTGAGCTTTTAATTGCCTTCTGTGATGCCCAGGAAAGGAGCAGATCACAGGGCTTGGATTTTTTTCAGCATGCGTGGTCATATAAATTTGGGTAAAGTGTCAGTTCTTTCATATTTTCCTGTGTCCATCCTGTTCTCCAACAAAGATTGTATCTCATTTCCCTTTGAAAGTCAGCAATCAGTGAGAATAGTTTTTGTAGATAATAATAATAGTTTAGTATATAATTTACATGATGACCATCTTTATTAAGTAATTTTATAGGGGCCAGGGAGGTGGCTCAGCAACAGATCACATGCCTAGCATGTGTAAGGCCCTGGATTTGATCCCCAGCACCACACTCAAAGAGAATATTTACTTTTGAATGTCTTACCTAAAATGTGAAATTCTTCCAGATTATTGACAGGGGTAATACATTTTTGTGAAACCAAATATTGAATTTCATATATTATTTTGGAACTTAAATATAAGTCTTATATTTCAATTGTATGAAAGACGTTTTCATGAAGTTGGAGTGATAAGATGTAGTATACTTCTTTTGGTAATTTCTTTGAAGGAAGTAACTAGATTATTATGCCTGGGTATACTGAGGTGCCATATTCTTGTCTGTAAGAAAGAAATTTCATGGTTGCATTGGTTACTGACATAACTTAGAGAATAGTTTGTAACAGAAATAGCATCTTTTACTCTGGTTTGATTAATAGCTTTTCAAAATGTAGTAATCCTTGATATACGCCAGGGGTTTCCATCATTGCTGTGTGACTGGTCCCTGTTTGCAGCTGTAAAAAGATTGAAAACCACTGATTTGCACTGTCTCATAAGAAATTTCTCACACATGCTAAGAAAATCTACTGTCTGAAAAGTCTTATTTACAGCAAAACACTTTCCATTTTATCAGTCAGTGAAATAGAGAAATAAATGTAGTAAGGCATACTCAGTGCTGAATTGGGGCCTAAACTAGCAACCACATTTCATTTGATTCTTCACACTTGTCTTCCAAGAAGTTTGTTTCAAATATTATAAAAATTAGGCCTTCCCCCCCCCACACACACACACTTTCTTTAAACACCAAGTTTCTCATGTTGATTTGTTCCAGGCATTCAACATTTCAACCCCAGGCCCCCCACCACTGTTACCTTCCCTCCACCATTGTCTCCAAGTTTCCAACCACCCCTCAAGCCTGCCCCCAATGCAGCCCCCAGTAATTTATTTTGCATCGCTTGTTAACTCTAAATGGCTGATGGAATGATAAAAATATATGTACTTAAGTAAAAGAAAATTTGTGAAAATGGTTGTATCTCACCTTAAGATACTACACTTGATCTTAGCCAAAAGGCTGGAGCGATAGCAAAGCAGGTAAGGCATTTGCCTTACACGCAGCCAACATGGCTGACCCAAGTTCAATTCCTCCGCCCATCTCGGACATTCCTCACTACTGAGAGTATCTTGCCTGCACGGCAAAGCCTGGCAAGCTACCTGTGACCTGACAAACTACGATATGATGTATTTGATATGCCAAAAACAGTAACAACAATCTCACAATTTGTTGTGAGACGTTACTGGTGCCTGCTTGAGCAAATCGATAAACAACAGGAGGACAGTGCTACAGTGCAGGACAGTGCTCACCATAAGAACATTAAGTCCTTTTCTGAGAGTTTACTCAGCTGTTGTTGCAAATGAAGACTTCTGGGGCCAGGCTTCTATGAAGTGAGCTTAGTTGGCTTCTACATTTCCATTTGATCGGGTGTGAAATGGAATGTTAGTATTGTAGAGTTTGGAGACGTTGCACGCTCCAGAAAATCTAGAATATTAACTGGTCTGGTCAGAGGCCTAGGGGCAGCTGCTGGGGTGTGAGAGGGGCTTTAATTGGGCAGGAACGTGGCTCAGCGCACTCCCTAGACTGACCTAGGGGTCTCAGCAGGGACAAGGGATCTGAGAAAAATTTTTGGCTAATTGATCTCTTCCAAGGTTTATTTATGACTCACCGGAGCAGGGCCGGTCGATGAGTTTACCTGGCAGTGTCCGGATGTGGGTGTGGCTGCTGAGGATTTTGGAAGTATGGTGATGTCACAGGAGGTCACCCATCCCAAATCTGAGAAGACCCAGAGTTAGAAACAAACAAAAACAAACAAAAACAACCTAGGGTACCTGAAATTTTCAGCAGATTAGCATCCCTTGTGGATCTCACATGTGAGGCAGTAGTGTCCAGTTGGAAGCCTGGTAGCAGCTGTTGGGGTGTGGATGCAGCTGCTAGGGCTTTAGCTGGGCGGGAATGTGACAGTCCCCTTCCCAACATCACCCTGGAGGTCTCAGCCAGGACTAGGTATCCAGGAAATTTTTGTGGCCAAAAATTAGGCCCTTTCAGGAATGACTTAATATATTGAATTTATCTATTTTTTTATTTTAAGCTCCAACTAAAGTCATTTCATTATTGTTATGATCTTAAATATTATGAACACATCCTATTCTTTAAGAAACAAGATGAAAAAATGTTTTTCAAGTGCCCCCTAGTCGTCATCCACCTGCCCATGACAAAGCACACATAGCCCGTATGTGAATTGGATGCTCCAGACGCATCCTAGAGTGGATGCTTCCCACGCTGGACATGGCTGAAATGTTCATAATAAAGCGTTCCTCCTGACCCAGGTCTCCTCATGGTGAACCTGGGGAGTTTTCACTTCCCCTTCAGCTGCTCTGAAATCCTTTATTTAACTGAGGAAATATCAGAGGGAAAAAAATCAAGCAGTCACAGCCTAAAGATCCACAGCATGTGAAGAGCACTTGGAAGTCCTTTTTTATTTAGGCGAAGACAAGTATGGCCCATGGTGATTCATTCTCTGCTTGAATGCCTCTTGAAATGGGCTGCTCACTCGCAAATGAAGTATTCCACCACTTCCTGGACTGTTTCAGGCCTGTGCATTCATTGATACAGAGACATCTGCTTCTCTTCTAAGTTCATTCCCTGGTCCTACTTCTCACCATTGAAATCACTGGCATTACCTCATTTCTCCTTCAATGACTAGTCCAGCAAGTGTGGCCACCTTCCCCCACCCCCCTCAGCCTCCTGCTTTCCTGACAGCTCAGCCAGTAAGTACTAAGTACTAAGCTTCATGTCCACTTGTGGCCCCCTTTACTGATACACCCCTACTGTCTTCGTTTCCTGGGCTGGCTTAGCTCAGCAAATTGCATTATATAGTTCTATGACATGAAGTCCAGCATCCGGTGTCAGTAAGACAGTGGCCCTCTGAAACGTCTGATGAAGGAGCCCTCATGGCTCTCCTTGCTCCTGGTCAGCCCTGCTATGGTTGGTTTGTGGCTTCCTCACCTCCATCTTCATCTCCGTCTTCACACAGCCCTTCCTTGGTGTGTCTCTTTTCCGAGGATAAGCCTGGGGACTTGCGATCCTCCCTAACACAGATGAACTCATCCTAGATTACATCCGCGAAGATTTCCTGATCAGATCACAGTTGGAGCTGCAGAGGCTCTGCTCAACATTGCGCATATTCTGACGTGCTGATGTGCTCCTTATTCCATAAAATGAGTATGGACTAAGTGTTAAACTGGGGATTATGGGTTCCCAGGTGGCGAGACAGACAGGCACAAACTCAAAAATGCAAAAGCAGAAGGATTTTTATTCCAATATCCTGGGATCAACTCTCTCATCCACAGAATGGTCTCTTGATAGTGACCCTGACTTCAGGCAGCAGGCAGTTTATATAGGGTTTGATAACATAAGTGGTACATGCCTTATTGTTTCAGAAAAAAAATCTTACTTAGTTGTCAAACAAAGGCATTTTGGCAAGTGTCTAGGGTAACAGTGGTCAGGCAATAGTTAAACAATAGTTTCCACTAGCAGTTCATGGTTACAAAGGCTACTCATTCTTTCAGGGTTAGCAAAAGGCAATTTCTGGGGCATTGTGATTGATTGATTGATTGATTGATTGAGCCCAGTTGCTGGGCCCAGGAACTTTCCCAGGTGGGTTCAGGTTGGCCAGTTACACATTGTTTCATTGCTGAGAAACTGAGACTATTTCAGTTCCAGGAACTGAGATTGAATCCTACCTGATTTTTCTCATTTCTGCCATCTGTCATGGCTGCACTCTGGCTTGGTATGAGTCTTACAGTAGAAACCAGCTAGATAATACAAGGGTTAGTGTGCATGCCTCACACATGACAGTAGTTTAGAGAGACAGTAATATATAGGGGTTGGGAGAGAGCACAAGGGAGGGAGAGAGTGAAAGGAGGGGGAGAGTGAGGGTCAAAGAGAGCACAGAGGAAGGAGACAGTGCAAGGGAGAGGGAGAGCACAGAAAGGTAGCATAGGCTTTGCAAGCACAAGACCCCAGCTTAATCCCAGCCCTGTGTGACCCTAAGAGCACCACTGAGTATAGCCTCAAAGGCCTTAAAGCACCCCGAGGTGTCCTGGTGTGCCCCAGACCCAGAACACAGACAGCACAGTACCCTCAGGCCCTAGTATTGAAATCTTTGCTCGGCCCTGGGGCCCACTGGAAACTGCTTAGGCACCCAGAAAAGAAATTTAATAATAGTCGTCAAATACCAGATAAGGTCATTCAAGGAGTCTCTGAACCCTTTGCACCACCAACAACGCACCCTGTGCCAGGCACCCACAGGAGAGAGGACTAGTGTCACGCCCACCTTGTCACGTTCTGTCAAGCTGCAGCAGCATAAATGTCACGCAGACCCTCTCACGCAGGAGGAGGGCAGGGCATCGCACTGCTTGCCTAAATCACGAGTGGGAGTTGAGGTCCCACCCTCCTTCCCCAGAGGGGCATCGTCTGCCCCCAGATGGTGCATGTTCTCTCCCCACACACAGAAGATGAGGTCTGGGCCCCAAGCGGCATCATCCATATTTATGGAAGAGGGTAGTTTAGTCCCGATTTGGAGTAATACTCAATACTCCATCCTGGTGGGTGAGAAAAAGGAGAAATGGTCGACGCCTCTTTCTCAGAAAAAATTGCTTGAAGGTGAAGCATGAAGATGTTAGGGCCCTTGGAATCTTTTCCCGTGCAGGCAGGAGTCATTGCTGGCCTCAGTCCTCAAACCAGAGTAGGGAATGGCACTAACTCAAAATATATATTCAGGGGCTGGAGTGATAGTGCAGTGGGTAGGGCGTTTGCCTTGTATGCAGCCGACCTGTGTTCGATTCCCAGCATCCCACATGGTCCCCTGAGCATCACCAGGAGTAATTCCTGAGTGCAAAGCCAGGAACAACTCCTGTGCATCGCCAGGTGTGACCCAAAAAGTATATATATATATATTTTTCACAGAATTAAAGGCCCCTGTGATCTGTTTCCTTTCTAGAAATGAGGATTCAGCTCTGAGGCTAAGAGAAGAAGGAAAACAAGGCATGCTAGTTGGTTGGCTGTGCATTTAATCAACATTCCTATAACTCTGCTCTGACTTGAAAGTGCCTGGTGTTAAAAGTGCTGGATGCTCCTCAGAGAACTTGATCAATTCTTAATTAAAAGGATTCCCATTCTTTCTTCCTCATTTGATGCTTCTTGAACTAGGGAAGGCTTAGTTCATTTTTAGCATATCTCAACTCACGCATCCTCAAAGCCTGCCCTGTTTATTCTACCACAAGGGAACGTCTGAAATCCCCTTTGGTCATTTCATGGACAAATCACTTTCAATATTCTTCTTGATGTCAGAGTCCCTTTTCGTTGCCCTCCCACTTTGAGGGTTTAATTGCAGACAAAAATGGAGCATTCCAAACTCTTACTGTCTTATGAGGCAGATGGTAGTTGAGTGTCAGTTTGTAGCTAATGGAAATTAGTTTCCATGGCTTCTTGAGATGTTGTGCAGCTAATCGTGCTTATTAATTTGGAGCACTGACATCAACAGAGAGAAAATTAGCATTTTATAATAGGAAAAAAATAAGTTTTGAAGGAAAATTTCCGTTGCTCATGATCCACGATGGCTTGGCAAGTTAGTCACTCCTATTCTTTCATCTTGGGAAGACCACCTTCAACAACATGAACTGGGTTGCTGAAACAAGCAGGTTATCCACATAGTTCTCTCAAGAGAACAGGAGGAAGAGGAGGAACAGGGGGAAAGGAAATAGGCTTTTTAATTAAAGAAAGGAAAGCCAGCAGTCTAGACAGGCCCTCTAAGCAGTCAGAAGCAGAGAGCAGAGTAGTGCTTCTACTCTTCCAGTACTTGGAGCTTTAGTGCCAAGCAGATGGAGTTTCTGTTGGGGATGATGAAAAACTTCTGGGTGGACAGAGCAGAGCAGTGTGAAGGCACCATCACGAGTGAACTCTGCCCCTCACAGCAATTGGCCAGGTAAACTCTATACCATGTGTAGGATACCAATAATAAAAAGGAAAGAAACAAACTGCTGTTGGCCACCTGGGAACTACTTGTAATAGACAGGAAGCCAGACCAGATGGGGAGCGGCAGATGGCAACCCACAGAGAAAGACAATGGAAGACTTCGTGGTGTCTTAAACTTGACCCTTTCCAAAGTAGAACTTCTGCTGGTGGGTGGACAACACCAAGGCCCACTTTGAAGGAAAGAATGTAGTGTCTCCTTCCATTTATACCAATTCTTTACTGTCTAGCCCACATTCTCTTACAATTAAAATTAAAATCATAATACATCAAGGTGATATTATCTAATATATTCACTGCCAGACTCGTTTGCAATATTGAATAGGATTGGCAACAAGGTGACACAATAATAACCTGTAGAATCAAAGCAGTGTGAATCTTATTAGAAAATTATACTTCATGTAATCTGTTTTCTTTATTTTCATTCAGTCACTCTCTTGTTTGTTTTCAGGCCACCAGTGGCAGTGCTCAGGGCTTACTTCTGGCTCTGTTCTCAGGGGTCACACCTGGCGGGGTTCAGGGAACCACATGAGGTGCCAGGGATTGAAACCTAGTCAGCTGCATGCCAGGCAAACATCCTACCCACCTCTGTACTATCACTGGGACTGTGCATTCATTCCTTTATTCCCATCTGGCATCTGTCTATTGGTATTAATAGTCAAATGTGAGACCTGGGAGCAGTTTCTGGACTCTGAAAACTTTCATGTATAAGAGAGTAATATTAACTGAGAAATAACCTCACTTAAAATTAAGCTGGACCAGAGAGAGTCTGGGGGTTAAGGCACTTGCCTTGGATCCCTGGCACTGCATTTGGCCTCCCTAAACAACCCAGGGATAACCTGTGGGCACAGAGCCAGGAGTATACCCTGAATACCACTGGGTGTGGCCTCCCCAATTAATTAAACTTTTTTAAAAAAATAAACAAAATCCCTTATACTTTTATTGAAAATTTCCCATTGTAACTGCTTTGTGGTATTCTGCCAAATACCAAAAGTTCTGTAACTATTTCTAGCTTCCTCACTGCCCTTTTTTGACTTTAGAGCCCATGTTCTTCTTCATAACCTCTAATACTGGGGTTAGTTTATCATCGCACTTAGGATGGAGTGGCAGAACCTACGTGGACACACCCAACCAGGCAGCTTCAGATCAGCACCAAGGAAGCAAGCCTGGGATTTCTCCCAGGTCCCACACAACTCCAATTCCTGTCTGCTCCTGAGCAAAGCGGCCGTTTCAAGCCAGACAATTTCATACTGGAAAAGAAACTCATTAGGATAAGTGGCAATTAGCATCTATCCTGCAGTAGAAGTGCTTCTGACTTTAAAGAAGAAAATAGAAAACATGGCTCTTTCAGATAAACAAATGTTTCTGCAGGGGGGCTTACAACGTTTTGTTGTGCTTATTTTGAAGATTACTGAAACACTAACAGATTTAAATTTGCCATAAATCCGCTTGTAAGTAGCAAACACTGTCGGATATCTTAAAGTTAGAAAAGCAAGCATTGGATGCATTACTAAATGCTATAGCTGGGTGGATTGCGAGCGCGCGCGCACACACACACACAGAGAGAGAGAGGGGGGGGGGGCTCAACCCTGCAAAACCCTGACGACTGTGAATTTTCATCATTATCTTTTAGAAAGAAAGGGAGTTTCTATTGGATTACCCTGTTCTGTTGCTTTAATAACAATGAAGGGAAAGCACGCGGCATATCCCAGGACACTTAAGTACATCAGAGTATAGGATTCTAGCCCAAACCACCAACTGAGATGCTTCTACATAGCATGCAGGATTAGCTCATCCACGGCAATAAGAACTTACAAATTGCAAGGAATGAAAATCCGTTCTGGCTTGCTCCATCAATGGGAGCTTGTTGTGCGTTTCCAGAGTGGTCTGAAAGAGACAGGAAGCTGTTTCAGCACCCGGGCTGGGCAGGTCTCATTGGGAACCACATCACGGTGCTGGATACAGAAGCTGCTTTTGGACAAAGACAGGAACTGCAAGCATGGCCTGAAGAGCGAGCATCACTCAGCCCGGTGCGGAGCCTGCAGTGTAGGGTTCCTGCTGTTGCCTGCTTCCTCTGACTTCCTTCACCTCTCAGCACTGAGTGCCAGGGACACTGCTCCCTCGGACTTCTGCCCTTTTCCTCTCTGCTTCCCTCGAATCAGCACTTTGGAATCAGACTTGATTCAAGAGCCTTGAAGCAGACTCGCCCAGGAGGACTGTGTGGGATCTATGTGATGCAAATCCCTTTTGCTGGTACTCAGGAACTAATCCCGTGTGCCTCTGCCTGTGAGAAGGTGGATACAGGGTGATTACATGAAGTTAGGGCCACCGAGTCCTAATCCTATATGGCTGGGGTCCTTGTCCAGCTACAGAGCAGTTGAGGACAGAGCAAGGAGGTCTACAAACCAAGGATAAAGACCTTAGAAGTCAGACATCGCTGGCCCTCACCTAATTTTAAACCTATGTTCCCTGGCACTGTGAGAACATAGATTCAGTTTGTGGATTTTGGTGGTAGCAGCCCCATCAGGCTACTGCAGGGGAATCTTTGGTGCTGTGAATCAAAGATAACCCACACTGGTAGGCTTCTGTGATGGGTCTCCTCTCCACCTGCCGCCTGGTCACAGCTATCTCCCATTGTTGTGGGTGACTTATGTGAAGTTGGGAGGAGAGAGGGGCAGCCCAGAGAGAAAGGGTCTGTCACTTCCCTCTCTCACCCCTTCAGTCCCCCAGGGCAGTGCCCACAGATCTAGAACCGACAAGAGTCTGGGATGAGCACTTGCTCAGTGCAGACCTCACGTGGCACCAGTTCCACCAGGAAGTTGTCCAACTGCACCTGGGTTCCACTTGTTCTGCACGGTGTGGAAAATGATTAATTTTTTTATGTAGGAGTATTGCTATTTATTCAGCCATTGATTAGGCTGATTAAATTGGACATGAACTCCATCTTACTTGCCCCCCCTTTTTTATAATTTTATTTATTGAATCACCATGAGAACAGTTACAAAGCTTCAGGTTTAAGTCTCAGTCATACAATGAAACACCCGTTCCTTCACCAGTGCCCATTTTCCACCACCAAAACCCCCAGTATACCCTCCATCCCACACCCTCCCCCTACCTGTATGGCAGATGATTTCCACATCTCTCTCTCTCCTTTGATTACATTCAATTTTTCGACACCAGGCCCACTATTATTATTTGGGATTTTACTCCAACACTCAGATCTGCCAAAAAGTCAAAGATAGACAATTTGTTTTCTATTGCTTGTTATGAATAACATATGATGTCCTGTGGCTCCAGTAGTGACTGCGCGATTTTGGAATTCCAAAATTTTAACAATTAAATCTAGAGGGATTTCTGTCAAAACCTGCTGGGTTCTGAGATTTATTCCTGAGTCTCTTGAATCATGGCCGTTAAGCAGCTTAATTAGGAGCCAGAGAGACCGTTCGTGGGCAGTGACTTGGGGTCTTGTTGGGGCAGGGAGGACAGGACCGGCTCTACCCCCATCCCGAGAGGCCCTGCATGTCTTGTCACCGTGGGTCCAAACCTGACTGTCTTATGGCTTCTGAAAGATGGCAGCCACCAAGCCACCAAGGGGGAGCAGACAGAGGGACAACACCCTTTCCCCTTTGGGATGGTCCAGCACTGATAACTCATTGAGAGGACCGGATGCATCTCTGCAAAAGCTGCTGGGTTCCGAGATTTGTTTCTGAATCTCTGGGATCATGGCTGTTAAGCAGTTCAATCAGGAACCAGAGAGACCATGCCTCCAATTATCTAGCTGAGTTGGAGGTGGTTTGTGGGTGTGTCTCCCACATACCTAACTTTTGGCTGTTTGCTTTCTTGGTAAACTTTGCCCCAAGTTTTTGGGATATGGCCAAAGGCACAGCAGCAATTTTGGGGTATCTGGAATTCTGAAGGCACCATCAGGCTGCTGATGCATTCACCTCACAGGTACAGATTGACCTGCTGGCAGCACCTTATCCCCTAAGAAAACCTTTTTGAATAATTTTTAGTGGATTATTCATAACAAGCAATACAAAATAAATTACTTAGCATCTACTTTGGGGGCAGGCTGCGATGGTGGTGTTATGGTGTTTCACAAATAAATAAATAAATAAATAAAAGAAAAAATTCAAAATAATAGTGGTGGGAAGATATAAATGGTGGTGGGATTGGTGGTGACGTATTTAATGCAATAAATTATTGTGAACAACTTTAAAAAAATAAAATTTAAAAAATATTGGTTGCACTATAGTCCGAATTGTATCGCATCCAATCTGGTGTGCTATTACTGGGATGTCAGTGTTGTAGAGGTTAGAGATGTTGTGTGACAGCAAATGCAGCCTTATGCTCCAGAAACTCCAGAATATTTAACAGGGCAATGAACTTGCATGGCAGCAGTTGTGGGATGTGGATGTGGCTGCTAGGGTTTCTGGAAGTTCGGGTGCTGGGGGTAGGGTATCTGCCCCTACTCCAAGAAGATCCCAGAGTTCCCAGGCAAAAAAAATCATCTGGAATACCTGAAATTTTTGGCAGTTTGGCGTCTCCACAGAGCTCAGTTGTGAGGTGGTGGAGTCTGACTATTGGCGGCAGCTGTTGGATGTGTGAGTGACTGCTGGGTCTTTGGCAGGATTCAGACCATGCTCCCCCATCCCCCAAGGGCACCCAGAGATTTCAGCTGAGAGACCAGTCTCACCTTTATTTTGATACACTTGGAAGCAGACTCAGAAGTCAACCACAAATGAATTTTTAAAAAGATGCTGCATAGAAACACAATGGACTATTATTTGGCTATACAAGCTGATAAAATTTTGCCATTTGCAGCAACATGAAGAGAACAAGAGAGGGGGCATTCATTATGTGAAATAAGTTAGAAAAAAGGGCAAAACAGTATGATCTCACATGAATAGCAGCAAAGTAATTTCACTATTAGAAGAACCAAATTGGTGGTTATCAGAGGGAAAAGGGAAAGAGGACAGTGAGTGTGTAAATGTGGTACAGATGACCAATTGGTGACGGATAAAATAAGACTGTCAGGGTGAGCAAAATGTAGTCTTTGCAGGTGGGAAATTATAATGCTGTAAGTTGAAAGTCATATGCTGTTTTAAACCAATGTTGCTTCCTTACGAATTTTTTTTTCTTTTTGGGTCACACCCGGCAATGCACAGGGGTTACTTCTGGCTCTTCACTCAGGAATTACTCCTGACAGTGCTCAGGGGACCATATGGGATGCTGGGAATTGAACCCAGGTCGGCAGTGTGCAAGGCAAAGCCCTACCCACTGTGCTATCGCTCCAGCCTCTTCCTTACCAATTTTTTAAAGAAGAAAACTACAGTGTATTGGCACCTTGCCTCTGTTAGGATAGCTACAATCAAAATGACCAAAGATAACAAGTGTTACAAATGATAGAGAAAAGAGAACGCTTGTGTACTGCTGGTGGGAATATATTGGAAAAGGCCTTTGGAGAACAGTTCGCAGCACTCACACCTAAACTCTTACAAATCAATAGAAGAAAAAAATAATTTAAAAAAAAGAGCAAAAGGCTTGAATAAATCTTCTCAAGGAGAGCACCCAAGTATCCAATCAATATCTTTGACGGCGCTCAACTTCACTAGTCACCAAGGAAATTAAACTCACCATGCCACACAACATATAGACCATCGTATACCTAAAAGGAGAAAGACAGAAAATACCAAGACTTGGTGGGTATCGAGTATGGAATGCAAGGCAAGCACTTTACTTGCTGTACTATCTCTCCAGTCCCATAAATAAAATTTTAATGGGGGTCAGGGCGAGAACTCAAGTGGTGGAGCAGAGGCCGAGCATGTGCAAGCTTGTGAGGTCAGTCTCTGACACTGCATGGCGCCCAAGCAGTGCTGGGTATAGTAGGAAGAGTTGGTTTGGGCCAGGCTGAGTTCTATTCAGAGTTGAGTATACTTGTATCTATTTACCCAGGACACATAGAATGTCTGAGTGCTGCCAGGTGTTACCTTACTGCAAAATTAAAAAGGACTGTGGATGTGACTTAGTGATAGAGCACCTGTCCTGCATGTGTGAGATCCTGTGTTCAGTCCCCAGAATCATACACACACACACACACACACACACACACACACAGTACAAAAAGATCAGTAGCTGAGTTACGACCACTGGGTCAGCAACAGTTTCCTGGTTTCACTCATGCACGATGGTTCTGTCATGTTATCACTGAAGGAAGCCCATACAGTGGCTCTGCATAATTATTGTCTATATCTTGGGAGTCAAAGATGCTTTCTAAATAAAAGCTTTTTGATATAGTACAAATGAACCTGTGGCTCTAGAAATCAGGAGTGTAGCCACCCTGGGGAAGGCTGAGGTAGCTGTGAGGAACTCCCCAGGAGCACGCTGTGGGTGGTCATGGTCTATTTCTCAATTTGGGGGCAAACTAAAGGAGTGTGCTTGTTTTACAAAAGTTCAAAAAGCTGCATACTTAGGTAAGATTTTTATGTATATTACATTTCAATAAAAAGCTAAGAAAAAAATGTTGAGGGGCCATAGCAATAGTACAGTGAGAAAGGCACATGCCTTGCCTACAGTCAACATGGATTCAATCCCCAGCACCTTATATGGTTCTCCAAGAACCACCAGAAGAGCCCCCTGAGCACACAGCCAAGTATGATACCTACCCGCATCAAAAAAGGTAAAAGTTCAAAGTGATGATATGTTCCTAAGAGGTGGGCCAAGGTCCAGGACAGGAAGATACTCCTCTCCCCACAAGCTATGGCTGTGTCCTCCCTTTTCTCCCAAAGCATCAGTGTGGGTTGCCCCTACCTCCAATGCGGGGGCACTCCCAAAAAGAATTGTCTTTGCCCATAGAACTGCAGGCCGAGTGCTCAAGGAAGATGCTGGAGAATAAGAATATCTTCTAGCAGAGAAACATATCCCAGTACCAAGTCTAACATACCCCAGTCATTCCATTGATTTGCTGGTTTAAAAAATATATATTTCACTGGGGAAAAATACAAAAAACTCCTGAGAATGTTAAATAAATTCTTTTCCTTTTAGATCTTTGACCACACCCAGAGTGCTCAGAGCTCACTCCTGGCTCAGTGCTCAGGAATCATTCCTGGTGGGGCTCAGAAAACTATGGGGTTCCACTGCATTAAAGCAACTGCCTTAATTCCTGTACTCACCAGTCCATCACACAATTCCTTGTAGCTTGTTAGTTTGTTTTTATTTGGGGACTATAACTGGTGATGCTCAGGTGTTACAGTTGTCTCTGTACTCAAGAATTACTCCTGGTAGACTCATGGAACCATATGAGATGTCAGAGATCAAACCAAAGTTGGTCGCATGCAAGGCAAGGACCTTACCCGCTGTACAATCTCTCCAGCTCTCCTCACCCACCCTCACCCCTTGTTAAGCAATTCTGAGCAATATAACTTTTAAAATTGGTGGCTTTGAAAAACTTTCCACAAGTCACAAAAGTTGTGCTATGATTTTACCAGGTCTAGGCAGGGATTGAGCATTTGAGCCCGTTTGATAATCCACATAGCATTCACCTGTAGTGAGTTCCGTAAAGGGCCTTGAATTTTCCTTACTTCACAGAGGAAAACACTGTGGAGAAGTCAAACGAATGGAATTGTTCAAATGCAGACTATGCTACAGAGTAACAGGCACTTAGGTTGTACTGCTGAATTGTTACCATCCCTGCAAAGGCAGGCTTGCTTGCCAGTTTGGCATCTAATGACTTTACACAAAGCAGCATTAATAATACCTCTAAAGGGTCCCTTGAGAATCACGTTGACACCTTTAGTCTGTCTGCCACATTGGGGTGTGTGCTCATTTTGAATGAGATTGGAGTAAGACTGCAAATAAAGCCGTGCTTCTCTGGAACCCCAGGTCTTGCTAGGCAGTTCCTGTATCAATTACAGGATGAAAAATGACACACCCTAATCCTCTCCCCTAAAGAATCCTCAGATCAGAGAACCATCATGCTCTTGTGCAGATGAGACAAAAATGTTCAGCGTGTTAGCCTTTCAACTA
This sequence comes from Sorex palustris, assembly GCA_028565675.1. Taxonomy (NCBI): domain Eukaryota; kingdom Metazoa; phylum Chordata; class Mammalia; order Eulipotyphla; family Soricidae; genus Sorex; species Sorex palustris. The sequence goes on along the minus strand of JAOXYA010332403.1, from coordinate 3,839 downwards.
AGGGAGTCTTCGTTACAATGCAGGGAACATGATTTAAAACAGTTGGCCCTGGGCACTTTGGACAATACCATCGGCCACTGTTGAGACTCAATTCTGGTATATGCAGCGCAATTCAGAGATGCTCGAAATAGATTTTTCTTTAGTATTCTTCAGAATTCTGGTCCTGATTCAGAGTCTCCAAAGAAATAGAAGGGGGCATGGAGACTCATATTATAACTCTTCTCGGTAGAATAAAACAGGCTCTGAATAAGCTGGCGCTAGCTGCTTAAGTTTTCAAGGTACTCCCCAAGCTTGCACCCCTACCTTTATTGCTCCCTGAGTGCTGCAGGGGCCCTAAGAGGAGAGAGAGCTCTGGTTGGCGGCATTCCCCCGGGGAGGAAGAACTCAATCCTCCTCTTCCCTGGACATGAGCTCCATCCTCCCACATCACCCACATTGCTGGTAGCATGTGCTGGCAACTCAGGCAAATCACTGCTTTCGGGGTAGTGATTCCCCTTGCCCTGCTCTGGGGATCCTGCTCTCAGGGCTGACACACTGAGGCTCAGCTACAAGTTCCACCCGGACCCCCAGCTTTGGGCATCCCTCACAGGCTCTTGTTCTGGGCTGCCTCTTACCCCTAGACCATGGGAATCCAGAACCTGCTCCATTTGCCATCATCATGTAGATAGATGCTTCTGGAACCCTTTCATAGATCTTCTGGCTTACTTTATGCTACCAGTCTAGACACATCACATAACAGGAGGGCGGGGCTGGGAGAAAATACAACAGCTGCATAAATATTCGCAGCTTTACCTGGAGTGTGTATGTGGAGAAGGGGGCTTCTACTGGGATGTCTGTGGTCTTTCTGTTTCCCCGTATCCTTGGCCTAAGGCTGCATCCTGGTCTTCCCTCATCCTCTCACCCTTCCCTAGCACCTGAAGAGCTCTCTGCTTCCCCTTCCATTCTGACAGGACTTCTCGACATCTGTACCTCCCCCTTTCCTTCTCTAACCCCACAACTTGAAGGCTAATGGCAGGAAAAGGGAAAACAACACAGAAACCACTTAGATTTGAAAATACATCAATGTGTTGGAGGCATGGCAGAAGCTCATACATGTAAGGCACTGGGTTTGATCCACTGTTCAACAAAAAGGAAAAAAAGATGATTAAATATGGTCCCTGACAAACGATTCTGACAAAGATTCCTATAAACTTTCAGCTAAAAGAAAAATAGCCAAATCTCAAAGAACCACAATGCTGTTTATCCTTGCCAATGCTTTGCAAAATTCTAGATTCTTCTCTCAAAGGTTGGACAATGATCAGTGTATGTGGGGCTTCCCAATATACTGATCTGGTTTATGGGCATTAATTTTCGTATACTATATTATATAGACTTAGTACAACTGAACCCTAAGATATTAGAATAATAACTGTGAGTAAAACCTCCTTTGACACAATGGTTCAAACCCCAAAAGCTCAATTTGACCTACACAGCACTCTCTCGTGTCCTTTATTGAACCTAGGGATGTTCTGATATTTTTTAATACAATGTATTTTGTTCTTGCAGCTGCTCAGCCAACCAAAGATTGAGAAATTTGTTAAGTGTAATTGGGTATGACTGGGAGTGGAGACTATACTAGAGATCTCGCCTCTGTCGTCATGACGCACACGCATGATGAAGCAGTTGTGTGTGTGAATCCAGAGTCTATATTTTGATCCTATAATAATATAAGTTTCTTTCTCTCATTAAATACTTTGACAGGGGGCCGGAGCCCCCTGTTAAACAAACACAGTAGGGCATCTGTTTGCCTTACAGCCGACCTGGGTTTGATTCCCAATGTCTTGTATGGTCCCTTGAGCACTGCCAGAAGTAATTCCTGAGCACAGAGCCAGGAGTAACCCCTGAAAATCACAGGTGTGACCCTGTCACTGTCACTGTCCTTCCATTGTTCATCGATTTGCTCGAGTGGGCCCAGTAACGTCTCCAATGTGACAATTGTTACTGAGTTTGGCATATAGAATACACCATGGGGAGCTTGCCAGGCTTTACTGTGCAGGCGAGATACTCTTGGGAGCTTGCCGGGCTCTCAGAGAGGGGTGGAGGAATCGAACTCTGGTGGGCCATGTTGGCCACTTGTAAGGCAAATGCCCTACCCGCTGTGCTATCGTTCCAGTCCAGGTGTGACCCAAGAAAGCAAAATAATAATAATAATAATAATAATAATAATAATAAATGCTTTAACAGGTTTAATAGGTGCAGCCAGTTATGGCACCATCACTGGCAAGTATGTTTCTCGCCACATTCTCCTCATAAATGCAACATCCTTCTACCTCCTCCCATCCCTCCTTGCATTTCCTTCCAAGGGATAAGCTCAGGTAGACACTGAAGTCGCCCTCACTTGGGAAGAGAAGAATATCCTAATATCACTGATCAGATGGTCATCAGATTTTTAGCACTCAAGAACAACACTGGGTCATTATTGTTCTGTGGATTCATTTCTTCCCTTGAAATGCTTCAGAGAAACAGCTAATGTTTATTAAGGACTTATATGCCAAGGACTTTACATCGACTTTTCTCATTTAATTCTTGCAAGTCTTTGGGATTTTTACTACCAGGATCCCTGTTTTATAGCCGAGGAATAGAAGGTTCAAAGAAGATAAGTAACCCACTGGCAATTACCGAGCCACCAAATAATAGAATCATGATTTGAACCTCAAATTCTAGTGCTCTTGCTTATAAAATAGGGGCATAGCTGCCACATGACATCTCTTACAACACAAGAAGAGTAGCGCACCACATTTGATGGGGTTTAAAGCAGAAGGCAGCCAATCTTAGAAGGATACACACACACACCCACACACACACACACACCCACACACATATAGCAGGCAACCAAAAGTATCCTGCCCGCACGGCAGAGTCTGGCGAAGTTCCCGTGTCGTACTCAATATGCCAAATACCAGTAACAATGATGGGTCTCATTCTCCTAATCCTGAAAGATCATTGAAATGGCTCTTTAAAATCTCAGGGCTAGGAAGAAGGAGACGTTACTGGTGCCTGCTCGAGGAAATCAATGAATAACAGGACGATCGTGATTGTGATTGTGATATATATTCAGACGATTACCAAAAAAGAACCAAATAGATAATAAAGATGGCAATGTCAGAAAATCCAGAAGAATGACTGAGCAGACAGAAGAAGATTACAATATGACCATGACCTGGGGAATGCAATCAAGATTTTTCTCTCATATCAAGAAACTTAGGAAAGGAACAATACATAGCTTAAGGCATATAGCCAAAGGCATCAGAACTGAAGAATTTGTCTGTAGAACTGAGAGGGGAATGGCTGGTGGCCCTTGGGGCACTGGTGAAGGGAAGTGGGCTCTCTTGGGATGGGTGTGGTGTTGGAATAATGCATGCATGAAAATTTTGCTTAGGAATATTATAAATCACAGTACCTCAAAAACAGTAAATGAAAACAAAATGATTTTCTTTTTTTTAAATGTAGGAGTACTGCTATTTATTCAGCCACTGATTAGCTGATTGAATAGTGCATGAACTCCATCTTACTTTTCCCCTCCATTTTTTATAATCTTATTTATTGAATCACCATGAGAGCAGTTACAAAGCTTTTGGGTCTACGTCTAGGTCACACAATGAAACACCCATACCTTCACCAGTGCCCATTATCCACCACCAAAATTCTCAGTATACCCCTGTCTCACAACCTCCCCCTACCTGTGGGGCAGATGACTTCCAAATTACTCTCTCTATATTTTGATTGGCCGGCTGCGATAGCACAGCGGTAGGGCGTTTGCCTTGCACGCAGCCAACATGGCCGACCCGAGTTCAATTCCT
>JAOXYA010332102.1:0-18506 GCA_028565675.1 Sorex palustris | reverse complement strand
TGTATTTTGCATATAGAATATGTCACAGGTAGCTTGCCAGGCTTTGCCGTGTGGGTGAGATACTCTCGGTAGCTGACTGGGCTCTCTGAGAGGGCTGGAGGAATCGAAGGCAGAGTTATTGAACTCAGGTCTGCTGGATTGGCTGCATGCAAGGCAAACACCCTACCAGCTGTGCTATCACTCCAGCCCATTTCTGCAAGATCTTCTGCACTGCAGTGTCCTCCTGTTGTTCATCGATTTGCTTGAGCAGGCCCAGTAACGTCTCTATTGTGAGACTTGTTGTTACTGTGTTTGGCATATCTAATACGTCACTGGTAGCATGCCAGGCTTTGCGTGTGGGTGAGATACTCTTGGTATCTTGCCAGGCTCTCCGAGAGGGGTGGAGGAATTGAACCAGGTGGCCCAGGCTGGCTGCATGCAAAGCAAACGCCCTACCTCTGTGCTATCGCTCCAGCCCATTGCTGCAAGTTGCAATAGATAAATAAGATGAAACATAAAAACCAAAGGCACTGTATACTGTTTAAAAAGAATTTTACCATTTACCAAAGTTTTAGCCTTACAGCATTTGAATCTCACTTTAGCAGTGTCAGGAGATGGAATATTATTCCATTCATTTTACAGGTGAGGCAGGCACTTGAATTGTCTGATTACACAGCTAATAGATAGCACAGTCAGGATAAGCCCACACCCATCTGATTCCCAAACATATCTAGGATGTGAGCATGCACCGAGGGGCATAATGGATATGAGTGGTTTCAGCACTTAGGTGGGAGAGATGTGGACAAAAGCAGAGGGCAACATGGCTAGGTAAGTCATAGGAGGATTCCTGAAGGAGTTGGAAATTCCGTGCATTGAGGAATCTGAATGGTCCTGCAGTGACCTTCCTTATACCTCCCATCCTTTCGTTTTCTGTTTTGGGGCCACACCTGGCAGTGCTCCGGGATTACTCCTGCAGCTGTGCTCAGGGATTACTTCTGTCGGACTCCAGAAGCCACATGTGGGCTTCCAGAAATTGAACCCAGATCAGTCTCATGCAAGGCAAGTGCCTTACCAGCTGTATTACCTCTTTCGCCCCTTAAACCCTCCATCCTTTAATAGAACAGGGACTGGCAGCTTTCATCTTGATCTGGAGAATGGGAAACATGTCTACTTTTCCTCAGTGATATCAAGACCCAGGCATGAGAACTTAGTGGCAAAGAATTTCATCATTTAACAGGCAGCTTTGCCTAAGAGCAGAAATGAGAACTGACAATCTCCTCTATGGGCAAATATAATTAGCCTGGCTATTAAGTTCCAAATCCTCCCTAAGCTCTCAAGCTCAGGTGGCTAAAGGAACCTGCTGGCTTTCGGTTATTCTTGAAACTAAGAAGAATCTTTGCTGGGGCTGCAATAATTTGATTTATCTCAGAAACAAGCCAACATTACAAGGTTGGGTTTGCAATTTCAATATGCAGAGATTAATTTACATGCAGAGCTAATTAGGCAATGAAACACCCACTAATTGATTATTTCATGAAAAAGAACACATCAATTTGGAGAAATACACTCTATAAGGTTGTACAATATTTGCAAACATAATTGCAAAGTGGAAATTCCTCTTCTCCTGGTTAATAAATTTAACAAATTAACCTTTGTCAGTTGGCCTTTGATTCCTACAGTCCAGCAGTACTCATATAGAAAGATTTGGATTCTGTTTTTCACACTCAAAGTCAGGAAAGACAGCTCTTAGCTAGTTTTTCTGCTTAGTACAGACCAGTTCAGCGTAATGGTTTTCAAAAAAAAAAAACACGGCACATGTGTGTCCAAAGAGATCATGTCAGGTATTTCCACTCACCTTTTTTTAAAATTTTTGGATCACAATCAGCAATGCTCAGGAGTTACTCCTGGCTCTGTGCTCAGAAATTACTCCTGGTAGTACTCAGGGACCATAAAGGATGCCAGGGATTGAATCTGGGTTTGCCACATGCAAGGCAAATGCCCTACCTGCTGTACTATTACTCTGGTCCCTCCCACTTACTTTCAATTCTAACAATTTTGCTGGAGGACAGTGTCATCGCACTCAAAGAAGAAGACTAGCAACTCATTCTACTTGTAAAGCACACAAGATACTTGAACTCAGGTCTTTTGATTTTAAATTCAATGCTTTTTCTCCATTTTAGCTCCTTTCCTGTACCTGCAGAAGGAAGCACTGGTCATCATGGTGCATGGCAGAGACCTCTAGCTTTGAAACATCATCCTTACTGGTTTGCCAGAGTACTGGAGTCGCATCCTGAAAGGGATGCCAGGGAGTTGAGGAGAACCTATTTAAGAAATGTGTTAAAGCACCAAGGCCTCTGACCAGAGTCATCATCAACCTCTCCAGTCATTTTCACCCTAGCACAACGAGGCTGTGTCAGGCACCAGTTCACTTTTTAGATGGAGTCACAGACTTCAAGAAGTCAAGGGTAAGAAGCCTGGGCCATGTTTGTTTGAAAGGCCAGACAGATGGATTAGTGGTCTGTGGTTTCAAAAAGAACAGTCCTTAGGGGCTGGAAGTGTGGTTTAGCAGATGAGCATGTGCTTTGTTATCACATGAGACTGAGCCCTCCTCAGGAAGGAAGGAAGGAAGGAAGGAAGGAAGGAAGGAAGGAAGGAAGGAAGGAAGGAAGGAAGGAAGGAAGGAAGGAAGTTTTTCCCCCTTACTCTTGACAATACTCCCAGTTCTGTGGTTGGGGGTTACTCCTAGTGTGGCTTGGGGGCGGCACAGTACAGGGATCAAACTCGGACATCCTGTCTGCAATGCATGAGCTCCAGCCCATTATGCTATCACTTTGGCCCCAGCTATGTTTCTTTATATTCCACATAAGAATGAAATAGAGCATATGTCTTTTTCCATGTGACTTATTTTGCTTAGCATAATCTTCACTTCCAACCATGTCACAAATAGCAAGGTTTTATGTTTCTTATAGCTGACTAATGTTCTATTGCATATATTATATCCTCTTTATCAAATCATCTCTCCTACGGTACCTTGGTTGTTTCCATATCTTGGTTACTGTAAATAGTGCTGCAATGAACACAGGAATACATTTTTCTTTTCAAATTGGTGCGTTTACATTCTTCAGGTAGAATCCTTGGAGGGTAATTACTGGATCCCATTTTAAAAATATTTTGAGAAGCCTCCATACTGTTTTCCATGGAGGCTAAGATGAAATTTTATTTTCACTAACAGTGTATGAGGCTGCTTTGTTCATACATTCTAGTATTTGTTAACAGTCTTTTTGATACAGACTGTTCTCACTGAGGTGAGATGATAGTTTATTGTGATTTTGAATTGCGCTTTCCTGATTATACGTGATGATGACCATTTTCTTAATATGCTGGTTGGCCATCTGTGTGTCTTACTGGGAAAAATGTCTAATCATATAGTCTCAATCTTTTTGATGTTTTGGTTGTTGTTGTTTTTGTAAAGTTGTATAAATTCTTTTTATATCTTGGATATAAACTCCTTGTCAGATGCGAGGTACAAATACTTCTTCCACTCATTAGGATATCTTTTCATTTCTAGAGTATGTAAATATTCTTTGGGAGGCTGTTTCGGGGGCCACAGTTGTTGGTGCTTGGGGTTGCTCTTGACTCAAGAATTACTCGTCGTGGTTCTTTGGGGACCATATGTAGCACCAGGGATCAAAACCGGGTCTGCTATATGTAATGCAAGAGCTTACCCACTGTACTATCTGTATGACCCTGAAAACACTTTTTAGTTTAGTGAAGTCCCACTTATTTCTATTTTCCTTACAATTGAACTTGAATTAAAAAAAATCACTGAGGCCAATGTATGGAATATACTGCCTGCTTTCTTTTAAGTGTTTTATAGTTTCTTGTCTTAGACCCATTTCTATAACCCTTTTCTTTTGCTTTTGGGGTCACACCTGGCGATGCTCAGGGGTACTCCTGGTTCATGCACTCAGGAATTACTCCTGGCGATGCTCAGGGGACCATATGGAATGCTGGGAATCGAAACCAGGTTGGCCATGTGCAAGGCAAACTTACCCTCCCCGCTGTGCTATTGCTTCAGACTCTCTATAACCCATTTTTAAATGAACATTTACGTCTGGTATGGGAAAGTAGTCCACTTTCATCCTCTTGCATGTAGCTGTCTTGTTTTCTCAGCACCATGTTCTTTTCCCATGGAAATCTCTTGGTTTCCTTATCATAACTAACTATCTATGTGACAGTGTGAGTCTTCTTGGACTCTCAATTCTGTTGCAGTGATCTGTGCATCTATTCCTACAGAATCCCATGCCATCTTGATTAGTATCACTTGGTTTTTAAAGAAGAATTTTTAAATTTTAAGCACCATAATTTACAATACTATCAACAACCCAATCACAGGGTTTCATAATACAGTATTACAATACCACACACTCCACCAGAGCGCTCCTGATTAACTTACTGTCTTCCCATACCCTGCCATCCCATCCCCCACCATGGTAGGCTCAGTTCTGTAGACAAGTTCTCAGATTCTTTAGCCGTTGGTCACAATTCTTACTATGTTTCTATCCCACATATGAGAGCAGTCATTTTGTATCTATTTCTCCCCTTTGAACTTAGCTTACTCAGCAGAATTTATTTCACTCCAGATTCTTTGATTTTGTCTTAAATTATAGCCAAGCTGATTACTATTACTTTGTAGTCAGAGTAGTATAAAACTTCCATTTTTATTTATGCTCAGGGTTGATTTGCTTGTGTTTCAAAAAAAAGTTTCAGTAATACTTGTTCTATTTCCTTTAATGAATGTCATAGGACTTTTGACAGAGATTACAATAAATATGTATATTGTTTTGAGTAAGAAGGCTATGTTAACAATGCTAATTATTTTAATACATGCACATGGAATATTCTTTATGTTTTTTTTCCCAATTTGCAGCCCTTTTATTTCTTTTTCTTGCTTAGTTTCTCAGACTAGGGCTTCAAATACTTCATGGGATAAGGATGAGAGAGATAATCGTGGGCATCTTGTCTTTTACTTGATAGAGGAAAGTTTCTCAGTTTTTTAGTATGAAGTAAGCTGTGAGTTTGTCATATATGGCCATTACTATGTTGATTATGTTTCTTCTAACCCCATTTGAGTTTTTAAATTTCTTTTTTGGGTTTTAGGTCACACCCAGCTGTCTGCTGCTTTCTGGCTCTGTGCTTAGGGATCACTCCTGTTCGTGTGCTCAGGTGACCATATGTGGTAAATGAATCAAACCAGAGTTGGTGATGTGCAAGGAAAGTGTCTAAATCTTTATATTATCTCTCTGACCCCCCACTGAGCTTTTTCAATTATAAAGGATGCTTAGTCTTCTTAAATGCCTTTTCTGCATCTATTGATATGATGATATTTTTAAATAAAAGTATCATTAATTTTAGAATTCCTGGAATAAGTTCCACTTAATATTGAATATTTTATAGTTTATATATCCAATTAACTATTTGCTTACTATGTCTTGAGAATCTACTATGTGAAGAGACAATGATTGGCACTGGGAATATATTTGGAAAGGCAAGCACTCTTCTCTAAAGAAAATAACTTCCACAATGAAGGAAGAAGGAAATAAACAAATTACCATACTTCGAGCTGGAGTGACAGCACAGTGGGTAGGATGTTTGCCATACACGCAGCCGATGCCGTCGACCCAGGTTCGATTCCTCCATCCCTCTCGGAGAGCCTGGCAAGCTACCAAGAGTATCTCACCTGCACGGCAAAGTCTGGCAAGCTACCCGTGATATTTTCGATATGCGAAACACAGTAACAACAAGTCTCTCAATGGAGCCGTTACTGGGCCCACTCGAGCAAAACGATGAACAACAGGAGTACAGTGCTACACTGCTACAGTGCTACCACACTTTCAGAGGTTGATCAGTTCTCCAAAAAAAGCAAAAGGATCTGTATTCATCAACCCTTTCTTTTTCCCTCTTTCAAGCTACAAGAATCTATTCTGATAAGGTTAAAAATGAAAAAAAAAAGAAAGAAAATAAGAGGTACTAAACTTTTCCACAATTTTTTTCACGTAGCAACAAATACTATAAAGAAATGAATACCAAAATTTCAGATGATATGACATCAAGACAAACTCTGGAATCCACAGTTGTCTTACATGAACGCCTTTTTTCCCCCCTGGAGAATTCCTGGCAGTTTATCTTCACCAGCTCTATTTCTTTGGCCATATCTTGTGTGTTAGCATCTTCTCTCTTATGATGGATGCTATTTTCCTATTCCATGTAGCAGAAGAGCCGGTCAAAGATCAGAGGCCTCCAGAGAGACTGTTATTTCCTCAGTCATAATCGTAAAGCCACAGAACAGAAACTGATTGGCTTATTGTGGGTCAGGTGTCTACTGTGAACCAATCAGGTATGGGTAAACAGTGTCTATGCGATTGTACAAACATAGCTTCTTGTAACCATAGGAACAAAAGGTTGGAGGAGCAGTTCTTATAAAGTGGGATGGGACGGGGAAACTGCCAATCTCACACATGGATTAACCAAACAGTAACGAATGTTCCTGCATCCAATTTGCTTTGGGATTTGAAGCAACTTTTTAACTAAAAGAGGGTGATGAGGCATGCTGAAAACATATTCTGGATGTGGAAGAAACTGAGGACTTGATTTTTTATTTCAGGTCTACACCTACTCTGATACGTGCCTTTAGACAGTCATTAATCTTCTCTGAACTCTCCATGGAAACATGGAATTATAATACTGAGTTTTTGTGAGGCTAACATAAATGCAAGGACATGAAGAAGGTTTGAAAATTCTCCCATAAAGTATAGTATTTGGAGCTCTTAGAGAAGGATGAGAAGAAGGGAACTATCTAAGGACTTTGCAAACATATTTTCCCATAGTGGATACCAGCCCTGTACAAACTCAGGAAACTGGGATCTTGGACCTGGAACCTGACATCTTGACCTTCAAGATGTGTGGTTATCCCTTTTTCAAGAGGAGGCTAATGTTGACACCACGCCTATCCAACACCACAGTAAATGCAAGTATGTTACATCAAAAATCTGTCACAGTGGGAACTTACAATTGGCACTTCCCTTTCTTGGTTTTCCCATTTTATTTTAACTGAAGCTTCAAATTTGGTTATTTCCCTTAAGGTCTTAAAAGCGACTATAACCAAAGGTAAACAATCCCCCAAACTTATCACTAATTTAGAGGAAAAAATAATGTATATTTGCCTTTTAGAAGGAGGTAGCATTATGATATTTGGTATTTGGTGAGATTTTCTTCTTTATTCTCAACTTCAACTCCCCTGCCCTTTTTTTTTTTTCATCTAATTCATGAGCAGGACACATTCATTCATTTTTATAGCAAGCAAAGGTCATTCCTAAATGCTGACTATTGGCAGGTTTATAATTCTTCCAGCACAGACTGGTAGATAGATATGTCTGCCCCAGCAGAGCAAGATGTAAATTTCCCCCAAGTAAGTGGAGTCAAACTATTTAGTGCAATTATTTGCACAGGGGTTCACAGGTGGCAACCATCTCCCACCCTTACCCTTTACAGTGGAATTTCAACTTACTCTCGGGGGTCTGGATGCATTACCTAGATTCCATTCCTCAATCCTAAATCCTGTTGGTTCTTTTCCAAACATCTCTGCAATGTTCTTTAATTTTATTTCCTTCACCCTATCCAGACCATCAGTGTTATTTTTTTTATCTATCTATGACATTATTCTCTTAAACAATTCTCTTTCCGTTAATTTCAACCCTAGGTTTTATCATGTAACTCCTTTGCTTAAAGTCTTTTGGGCAAATCATGACATATTTATTAGAATGACTGACAAAAAATGCATTTAAGTGCTGCTAAGATACAGAATAACAGGAATTCTCTTACATTATTCATGTGAAAACAAAAGGCACACCCACCACCATTCTGGAAAATGTTTTGAATGTCTATTCAAAAAATTAAATGTACATTTAACAGATGACAGTGATATCAATTCTAGATAATTTTACTTGAAAATTAAAATTTATGTTAACACAGAATAAGTTCATAAATGTCAATAGCAGCACTATTTATAATTTCCTCAAGTCCAAGTGATTATCAACAGGTGAGTGGGCATATAATGGGAGATTACTTAGTAGTTTTTTAAAAAAAGATAAACTATTGGATAAAAGAAAAGATCACCCAAGTATACTACTTGGGCAAATTATGTAAAATGAAAGAAGCAAATATCAAAGGTAATATACAGTATGATTCAACATACATGAAGTTTATGAGAAGACAAAAATATAATGTTGGAGAACAGCTCAGTAACTGCCAGGGATTAGAAGGGGAAACTGTAGTTATAAAGAGAAAATTTTGAGGTTTTAGAACTGTTTTGTATCCTGATTTGGTGGTTATATGAATGTATGTGTGATAAAATTAATAGAATTGTACAACACAGTGACCACATGATATTTTTTTTAAAAACCAAACAAAAAATCCTAAGGGCAAAAATTCAGATGACTTGGAATGATATTTGAGTATCTCAGATCTAGCCTACTTTTCTCACCAATTGTGCCATTGATCCTTCTCATCCTAAATTTCCTATACTTAAAGTATTAAAATGGGTTTGGATTTATGGCAGGTCTCTCCATCTATGCCTCTCAGTGTGTTCCATGCCAGAGCAAGCTGTGACCCTGAACCATTGCCTGGGCCCTGACAGTGGACTGCAGGCACTGAAGCGGGTGTGCTAAAATATATGCAGCTCTCTGAACACCCCTAACAGTCTTGCCTCCAGATTGGGTCTTCTTTTCTGCGTTTCTGTACTCCTATTCACCCTTCATAATTTTCCTCAGAACTAACCTGCAGTTTTCTTTCTCACTTCTTACCACCACCAGGGTTAAGAATTCCCTTTATTTGCACAGTACACCTGTAGTTTACAAGTCCTTTTACTATTGTGACTTATGCATTATTATAATGGCTTACTGTCAGCTTCCATAGTCATGAAATGACTTTTCATTTTTGTTTCTAGAGTCTTTGACAATGCAGAAATCAACATGGCTCATGTTCAAAATAGAACTCAGAAATAGGGGCTTCTGGTTGGGGATAATTCCCAGTCTCTGGGCAGGCGTATCCTTCAGATGAATAGTATTGGTAGGTGGTCTGGACACTTCTTGGTGATCCTGGAGGATCCATCCACTGTTGCCTGCCTGTGGCAGCAGTTACAACAGTAGATCAATCTAATGGCCTTTCCTCCTTTGTGGTAATTTCTTTCACACTTGCATCCTAAATTAACCACTGTAACACAACTTCTTGTCTTTGACCCCACTTTTGAGGGAAAACAATCAAACCTTTTCTCAGTTGCTGGAACCTTTTCTGTACCAGTTGCAACAGATTTCCCATTGCAGGAGTAGAGAGGAGGTGCATCTGAGAAATGTCCCCATCATGACCGGAACACATGCTCTCAGAGTCAGGAGACCATGGCTCCTCCCATTTCTATTTATCGATAGTCTTGATAAAAATCTGTCCTTGTCTAAGTCTCAGTTTAGCTCCTTTTTGCAGGTTGTATGTTCCAGAAGCTTAAAGAAAGTTTTGGGTACAACATATTAGTAGATAATTCCTGTGAAATGAAAGAGGAGAAAGCAAAATTAAACACAGAGTTAAGTCAAAAGGCATTAGAATCTACTGGCCAACCCCACTCAGGAAATGCACATTGCCTCTCATGTGTCCATGGCAGGGCCCTCATGTCCCCATCTCACCTAACACCAGAAACGAGCTGCTCTCGGCAGACTATGACTTGGGTGAAATGACTCTGCAACAAGGCAGACTTTGAAGAAGTGATAGGTTGAGGCTCCCCGTGGCCAAATTCTCTGTGAGGTCATCTGGGTTGCATCTACTTGAATCTACTGCAGGGCTTCAAGTAAAATGCCTTCAGGACCGGAGAGGCAAAGAGGTAACATTAGGTGGTGGGCCATGATGTGAATTGGGAGTATCAGGGAATGTGTAACCTTGGGCACAGTGATGTCTCAACTCCAGACGCCTTGTGAACAGCAGGCAGATTGTAGGACAGCAGTTCAAACTCAAAACATTAAACATTGAGTTTTGTATAAAATTTCTAGTTCCTAAATCATGAAGTAGTTTGCCAACTAACCATAATGTGTCTAATTGCTTCTAGATAGTGCCATCTCATCATTCATCCTGGGTGTTCCTGGGGGAAGAATAAAACTTGAGTTCTTGGACTAAGGTTAGTCACTTCACACAGCTAGGAGCTCTTAGGTTGATGGTACCTAGGTAGAGCTTGGAAGGGCACTAATGCTTCCAAGCTGTGGACGTCCACTCCGTCTAGGCATTTCCCACACATGTTATGCTCACTTTGGCAGTGAACCAGTCTCAGAAAGTAAAGGACACCCCTAAAGGGCCCCGGATGCTTGGCTTCAAAGGTTCCAGGATCAGTGGCCTGTGTAAAATGAGGCCACATCTGCTCTTGTGCACCTTAATTACACCTTCCCCGGGGCTGGTGGAGCTGGGATTGCAGGCATTTGAGGTCCTGGCCACTCACCCTTGCTAACATGGCAGGCCAGGTTTTTAATTCTGTGGGGTCAGGATGCTAGAGTATAATTTCCCTGGTGAACATTTTTGTTTGGAGAAAGGGAGTAACATGGATATAGGGAACTGATGAACAAATGGAAGGCATTCTCAATAAAACCCACCAGATGTAGTGTGTATGTGTGTGTGTGTGTGTGTGTGAAAAGCCAGCAGGTGTTGTGTGTGTGTGTGTAAGCACACATGAAGCTTGTAGTGCTTCAGAGCCACAGAGGCCATAGAGGAACAGAAAAACTCTTAGAGCAAAGTGGTTATCAAGGTCTGATGATGCCGAAGCTACAAATTCCATCCCTCAACTCCATGTCTGGCCACTGCATATTTCACTCTTCCTTGGAAAAGACATAATTTCCCTGGAAAGGTAAAGAGTTCAGGAGAAATCTCCCTCTCATTCATGTGTGTGCACAGACAGAAGGAGTGCTGAAGCAACTCAGCTATTTTCAGAGGTCGTCTTGGGGAATGGGTATGGATTCTGGAAACAATTTTCAACAGCTGCCACAATGACTTATGGGATTGGGGACACACAAAAAGAAATTGTATTTCATCAAATCTCAGAACTCCTGTTTGAAAATCAGCAAAAAAGAAAAAAAAAGACAACCCCTGTCAGCACAAACTTATGTTAGAGCTAGTCAAGTCTAGATTCAATGTGGGAGGGACTAGTGGAAGGTTGAAAACACAGGATACAGATTTCATCGGGACCATTTCTGTAATAATCTGCCACAGTGTGTTCAGGAAAAAGTTCCTACTTAATTTATTTATTCATTTTCAACAAATACTAATTGAGCATCAACCAGGTGGCAGGCACTCATGGGTACAGGGATTTCAGAGTGAATCTTACAAATATCCCTATTCATATTTTTACAATTTAGTTGGGGAGTTAGACAATATTAAAAATGAATATGCAAACTACAATCAGATGGCAACTATGAACACAAATAAATCATAGGAAGTTAAGTTCAGGGATTTGTAGCTCTGAAGTTGTGGGGAAAAGTCCAAGTAGAGAATAAAATTGCAGAAGAGATAGAGTCCTGAGATACCCTGGGAAAAGATGAACCAAGCCATGGCATTCATGACCTGTAGAAGAGCTTGGGTGTGGTTCTATCGCCAGGGGCAAGGGGGAAACTGCAGCTTCTTGAGGGCATTCCTCAGTTACCCAAAGACCCAGAAGAAATCAAACATGGCTCTGCAAACAATTACTTGGAATCCATATCTTAAGATGGAATCAGCTTGAATAGTACCCCTCCCTGACACCCACAGACCTATGTTGGAAGTAATTTCTATTATCATCCTTTAGCATTCTTTCCTATCTTCCAAATTAGAAGAACTACTAAGAAATAGATGAATCTTAGGTCTTATCCTATTACCTATTATTTCTAAGCAGCTTGAATAGGCCAGAAGAGGCTTGAATCACATTTGAGGGGGGGAAATGATAGTTGTAAATCTGCAGTTCTTGGAGCACTACTATTGGAGTAAATTGGAAAAGGCTGAAAAGCCATGGATTGAATCAAGGTATCATTGATAGTTCACTAAACTTAGAATGAAAAACTCTGGTTAAATGTTCTTTCTTCTCACCTATTCATGTCTTGCAATCCCTCCATTTGTGTGCTGAATCTCAGCAGTTCTTGCTTCTTCAAGGGAGGTCTAGCCTAGAAACACAAGTTGAGAGTCACTGGTGCATTGGTAATTTGCAGAAGAATTTTCAGAAATTCTTTTCTTCTCTTTTAGATTGTTTTAGATGTATTTTCCCTATCAGATATATTCCTATAACATACAAACGATATATTTTTAACCTCAAATGTGGTACCTGGACCCTATTTACCAACAGCTGTGACCAAATTTTTCTTTTCATCTCCTCATCATGTCCTCTCACAGAGCTGTCTTTGTTGAGTGTATCCATTTCTTTCCATTTTTTTTAAAATCTTAAACTCAACCCAACCTGGCTTTCCCCCATGTTAACCAATCAAAATTGCCTTTGGTGGGACAGTCAGTGACTCCCATTTTGCCAAATTTGTTGGTCATTGCTGAATACTTGTCTTGGTTAGTTGACAGAGTCATTGGCCCATTAATCACCATTTCTCTTTGGTATTCTATTTCTTCCCTTGGTGCTCAGGTCACCACACTTGCCTGGTTTTGTTTTCTCACACACTCCAGTCCTTCTAAGCTCCCATTTCTGCTTCCTCCCACCACCTCTGAATACTGGATAGTCCAGGACTCCATTCTTGCAGCCCTTTCTAGTCTCTTATATCTTCCCTTTACTGCATCTTACGGCTACCTATGCACCAGTGACTCTCAACTTGTGTTTCTAGGCTAGACCTCCCTCTTAAGGTAAGTATACCCAGCTGCCTCTTGACACTCCAACCAGGGTTCTTCACAGGAGTGACTCAATTGTGCTTTTAGTAACAATATCCTTTAATCTTAGTGTCATGTTGCAGAAAGGCTTATTTCTCATTCATGCTCCCTATCTTCCTATAGGGAAGGAAGAGGCAGCAATGATGGAAGAGGCAGAGCCTGTAGAAGCTCTGGGAAAGGTCTGGGCCCCTGGGAATGACTTTTCTTCCTCTTTCTCCAAGGCTGCCCACTGGCAGCCCGGGGCTGGTCTCCAGTGGCTATTGGCTCCTGGGGAAAGTGGGCTCAGGAAGAAACACTGTGGGTGTGCAGCAATAGCGATGGCTTCTCCAATCTGTTCCCGTCAAGTTGTAATTGCCATTTCCCCCAAGTGTGGTTTGCCTCATTAGGCTTGGAATAAACATCTTATATTTTTGTCTCGAATTCCATTCTGGCTTTCTTTCTGGTGACCTCTTTTTTCCCCTGTGCTTTATCCTTTTCTGCTTTGCAGAAAAAGGTAGGACTAATGAGCAAGAGATCATGGTCTAAAAGGTTATTATCAGGATGCTTGATATTTGCAGGGAGCCTTACACTCTAAAATATGTATCCTAGAGAGATGCTAGACCCATCTCAGTGAGAGGTGTGGGGGCGGGGGAGTTGGTGTAATGGAAAATAAAACAAACAGACATGGTGAGAGAAAGAAAGCATTTTAGTACAGAAGTCCCACACCTCTTATAGTATCATTTGAAATACAATGTTTTATAATCTCTTTCATTTTTAACTTCAGGATAAGGAGAGAAACCAAAACCCCTACTCTGTTTTGGTAGCCCTTCACTTTTTTGTCTCACTGAATTCTGTTCATATAGAAAAAACAACATGAATAAGGGAGATGATTTTACTCCAACCTCTCGCGGCTTATGCTTATATAAGATATCTCTGAACATACTTCTAGTCACTCTTAAATCTCTTTGGTTCAGTTTTTTTTACATCAGAAAGCCATATGAAACATTTTTTTCCTGATCTCCCCCATTGAAACATTTTAAAGTATACTTGGGCTCCATCCACCAATCATCCAATGTATTTGATGATAGTTACTAAGGTCTTTGCTAATCAGACATCATACCGTTTAAGGCAGGTTGGTGCAGAAGTTAAGTATGGGGAAATCATGTGGGGTCTGTATTCACAGCTTCAAAGCTTCTCTATAAGGAAGGTAAGCAAAAGTCAGGTTCTCTTTATACATATAGCAAAAGTGAAGATGAGTTAGGTGAAGATATGCAAAAAAAATATCAGTTGGTTCTTGTCTTCCAGAAGAACCTTTGACACGTTTCCTTTATATCCAAATAGCAGCCTTAACACTACTCTTTTAGGCCAGCTCGTTAGCAACTTACAGGTACATTTTAAGTCCCATCCATTCCCATTGAGAAAAATTCCTCAGCTTTGATACAGAACTTTTAAATTATAGGTAAAACCTCAGTTAACTCTAAACTATTTGCATATGACCCAGAAAGTAGAGGAGCAAATCACCTGAGAGTCCCCATATCAGCTGCAGGCATTTTCTGGGTCTGCATCTATCATAGGTACACCGGATATAGTAGGAATTTAAAGCAAATGAGAGGACAGGAAGCTTTGACCCGGGACCAGCAGGAATCCTATTTTTTCACTCTGTTTTTTACTCTGATGGACACAGTCTCATCTACTGGGCTGACGCAAAGGATCAGCCTAAGTAGAGAGAGTGGCTTAAAAGCTGCCTGTGGAGCAGGAAAGGTAGTTAAGAGGTTTTTTTCCCCCTGATTGCACCAAAGGCAAAGATAGGAGGATGACGTGTTGTGCTAGGCCATTATTTAAAGTGCTCATTCACCTCTACTAATCTCTGCCACATCTCATCTCCTTTCAACATTTACACTATTGTAAAATTTCTTTTAAAAATTTCTACTTTATTATATTTGAGGCACCATGGTTTAAAAAACTATTATTAGGTTTTCATACTTGAAACATTTCACCACCATCACCACACCCTCCACCATTGTACTGCCATTCCTCCTTCTCACCCCTCCCTGTGGTAAGCCTTCAACTAAAGACCAGTTCTCAGTTTCTGTGGACATTTGTTATTTCTATACTATGATTCTTTATATAACATATATGAAAGAGATCACTCTGTGTTCACTCCTCTCTTCCTGACTAACTTCACTCAGCATAATACTCTCCAGACCCATCCACGTAGCAGCAAATCATGATTTCATTCTTTCTTAAAGCTAAGTAGTATTCCATTGCATATATGTGCCACAGTGTTTTTTTTTAACCTATCTAGTTATCTGGTTTTTAACACTTGGGTTGTTTCCAGATATTAACTTTTGTGAATAGTGCTGCAATGGACATAGGGGTGCAAGTGTCTTTTCTGAATAGAGTTTTTTGGGCCCTCGGTATATTCCAAAAGATGAAATGGCTGTGGCATATGGAAGCTCAGTTACTAGTTTTTTTGAAAAGTATTTATATTTTTTTCCAGAAAACTTGAACTAGTTGACATTCCCATTGGCACTGAATGAGAATCCTTTTCTCCCCACATCCATGCCAGCACTGGTTGTTTTTATTCTTTGGGATGTGTGCCAGTCTCACTGATGTGAGTTAACATCTCATTGTTGTTTTGATTTGCAGAGCTTTTTCTTCATATACCTCTTGGCCGTCTGTATGCTTCCTCTTTTCTCTCCTTTATTTAAATACTATGGTTTACAAAGTTATTCATAATGATTTGCTACAGATGTTCAGTATTCCAACACCAATTACACCACCATTGTGATCTTCCTTCCACCATTGTTTTCATTTTTCCAACTACCCCTCAAGCCTTTCCCCAGAGTATGCTCAAAATGTTTTATTATACATTGTTTATTACCACTAAATGGCTAATGAAATGATAAAATAATCACTTATATCACTTGTCATCCCATTGCTCATCCATTTACTCAAGTGGGCGCCAGTAATGTCTCCATTCATCCCTGTTGAGAGGTAGTGTAGCCCAGTGGCATCTGCTCGCTCCAGGAACATGAGGAGCCTCAAATCATTTGTTCAGGGTCTTGACGAAGAAGTCTGACCATCTCATAAGTGGACGGCCAGGCATTCTTCTTTTGATGTCCCATGGAATCCAGTCAGTAACAGCTCTAGTCCAGCGGTCATCTCTGAATTGCTTTATGTGTCTGGCCCATCTGATTTTCGATGCCTTGACAAACAAGACAGCATCCCTGATTCTCAATCGTCAACGAAGGTCAGAACTCCAGATTCCTTCTCTCTCTTGGGTGAAATGTAGTATTTCAAGCATAGCTCTTTTGATTCCTCTTTAGGAGTCCCAAGTAGCATTCTTGTCCTGTTTTCGTAGGGCACAGGTCTCTGAGGCGTATGTTAATTCAGGAAGAATGGTGGAGTCGAAAAGATGTGCCCAGAGCTGGAGGTTCTTCTTCCTCTTAACAACTTCTTCAACACTTTTGAAGGTATTCCATGCTGCTCTTCTCCTGTGCAGCTTGGGTGCGAGGTTGTTCGTCATGTTGAGTTCTTGGTCTAGGTGTACATAACTGCTACATTCGAAGATGTTCATTCCATTGAGAGCAAATGGAACGTCAGGGACTAGTCTGTTTCTCATGAACATTGTCTTGGTGAGATTCAGCTGTAATCCAACCTTTTCACACTCAGGTCGAAGTCGGCCAGCATTTGTGCCGCTTGGCTAATGTTTGGTGTTATTAGCCCAGCAAGCTACTGAGAGTTATTTTGCCTGCACGGCAAAGCCTGGCAAGCTACCCATGACGTATCCAATATGCCAAAACACAGTAACAAGTGTCACAATGGAGACGTTACTGGGCCCACTCGAGCAAATCAATGAACAATGGGAGGACAGTGACAGTGACAGGTTAGAATGATGTCATCAGCAAATCGGAGGTGGTGTAGTTGCTGTCTATCTTCACTCCCAATCCTTCCCATTCCAGTCGTTGCATGATGTTCTCAAGGGTGGCACTGAAGAGTTTTGGTGAAATACTATCTCCCTGCTGAACCCCTCTCTTTACATCAAAGATCAATTCCTTGTAGAATGGTGAGATCCTGGTGGTGAACCTGTAATACAGCTCATGGAGGATCCTGATGCACTGAGTTTGAACACCCTGTTTTGCCAGGGCTTCAATGATTGCTTTAGTCTCAACAGAATTGAAGGCTTTCTTTAAATCAATGAACATTAGACAGAGTGGCATCTTGAACTCTTTTGAAATCTTAATGGGTTTGGTAGATATGGTTGATCGTGCTGAATCCTTTTCGGAACCCGGCTTGCTTGCATGGTTGTCCTTCATCTAGTTTTCTGCCTATTCTATTCAGGATGACTTGAGTGAACAACTTGTAGATGATGGACAGCAGGAAGATCAGGTGATAGTTGCCTATGTCATGGACATCTCCCTTCTTGTACAACAGAACAGTCCTGCTGCTTTTCCATTGGAAATGAACCTTGCATTCAGACAGGTAGTGTGTGAAGAGCTGAGCCAGTGTATTGACGAGTACTGGCAGCAGATTCTTCAGGTGTTCGGGTCTGACCTTGTCTGGATCGGTGCTGTACAAGTTGTCCGTCATCTACAAGTTGTTCACTCGAGTCATCCTGAATAAAATAGGCAGAACACTAGACGAGGAACAACCATGCGAGCAAGCTGGGTTCCAAAAAGGATTCAGCATGATCGACCTTATCCACAAGGTGACCAAGTTCATTGGGGTTTCGTGAGAGTTCAAGATGCTGCTCTGTCTAATGTTTATCAATATAAAGAAGACCTTTGATTCTGTTGAGAAGGAAGCGCTAATTGAAGCCCTAGACAAACAGGGTGTTCAAACTCAGTACATCAGGATCCTCACAAGCTGCGTTACAGATTCACCACCAGGATCTCACCATTCTACGAGGACGTGATCATCAAAGTAAAGAGTGGGGATCAGAGGCGATACCATTTCACTGAAACTCTTCAGTGCCACCTTCGAGAATGTCATGCAATGACTGAAATGGAAAGAAATGGGAGTGAAGATAGACACTCAGCAACTACACCACCTCTGCTTTGCTGATGATATCATTCTAATAACACCAAACATCAGCCAAGCGGCACAAATGCTGACTGACTTCAACCGTGAGTGTGGAAAGGTCGGACTATAGCTGAATCTTAGGAAGACAATGTTTATGAGAAACAGCCTCGTTCCGAATGCTCCATTTGTTCTCAATGGAACCACCATCTCTGAATGCAAGAGTTATATATACCTAGGTCAAGAAATCAACATGATGAATGACTTGGCACCTGAGTTGCACAAGAGGAAGAGAATGGCTTGGAATGCCTTCAAGAGCGTTGAAGAAATAACTAAGAGAACAAAGAATCTCCAGCTCAAGCACATCTCTTTGATTCCACTGTTCTTCCTGCATTAACATATGCCTCAGAGACCTGGACCCTATGAAAACTGGATGAGAATGTTATTCGGGTCTCTCAAAGAGGAATCGAAAGAGCTATGCTTGGAATATCACGATTCACTCAAATCAGAGATAGAATCCGGAGTTCTGATCTCTGTCAACACTCAAGAATCAGGGACGCTGTCTCATTTGCCAAGGCATCAAAAATCAGATGGGCTGGACACGT
>JAOXYA010331810.1:0-33475 GCA_028565675.1 Sorex palustris | reverse complement strand
CTTCCTTCCTTCCTTCCTTCCTTCCTCCTTTCTTTCTTTCTTTCTTTCTTTCTTTCTTTCTTTCTTTCTTTCTTTCTGCAAGCTTACCCTAAAATTGATGTCGAAGTTCAGGAAGCCCCAATGAGCTGGAAGAAGTACCAAATGGGAAGACACACTATTCTTGGGATCAGACTTGTTTCCACGGCTACTGTAATCGAGGCAGCCTGGAACCGGCATAAGACCAGACAGACCGATCAATGAGCTGAAACTGAGAGCCCAGAAATAAACTCTCCATTGATTTTCAACCAAGGTGCTAATTCATCGGGGGTGGGGACAGGGTTGGAGAAGAAGACTCTTCAACCAATGGTTCTGGATTACCATTTGTGCCCCTATAAATCTGGCTGAGTTTGGGCAAGTGCTGGGCTGCAGATGTCCAAAGGTTGAAGACCATCAATTTATACCATTACATACATACCGTACACAACGACAAACTCAGAGCACATAGCTTCTCAAGAACAGAGTTGCCGGATCTTTTCATGGTTTTGTGTTGGCTCTTGGAGAAATCTCCATACTGCTTGGCACAGAGGCCAAACTGGCTTGGCATCTGGAGGCTCCTGTTTGCCGCGTCCCGTTCATCATTAGGGGTTCCTATGATTTTCGACTTGGGTGATTTGTTGTCATTATATCACAATAGTCTTAATCTGCTGATGGCTATCAACACACAGTTCTTTGAAAACATAAGAACATTGAACTGTCCACTCTCAGCGAGGGTTTCTTTAAATCCCCATGTCCTTCATAGTGGTGATGACCCAGGTCCCCACTCTGCTGCCTATGGTGCTCACAGAGCTGTAGGTGGTGCCTCTGGGGATCACACACCAGGTCCTGTGCTTGTACACTAGGTAGGCCACACATTCCCCAAGGGTTGTTCTTTTGGTGGCTATGATAGTATACTGGCTCTGTGTTCCTGGGCTCTCATTTCCTGGCTGTGACACAGAGCGTCTTTTATAATGGTGGCACACACACACACACACACACACACACACACACACACACTTCTACCTGCACTGGGGTAGGAAATTGCAGGCACTGGGGAGATTCTTGCTCAGTTCACGTGGGACGTTGGGAATTGAAGCTTATGGTGGACACTTGCCCTGTTCTTTCAGGTCCTCTATAAAGGTTTTATGAAAACGAGAGAGAAAGAGAGAGAGATCTTTTTCCTTCTATCTGTCATCTCTCTGTTTTTCTCTCCAAGCACCACCACTGTCCGTGGTAATTGGCAATTGGAAACAACTTATTTGATCACACAAAATTGATAAAATAAATCATGTCCATCAAGAGCCAAGGTACCGCAGACGTTAAGTGACTCCGAATATGATTTAAAGGCATGGATGTGTGCTGCAGTTTGGGTGTGAAAAATAACTTGTTAATAATATCCCAATTTTGTGGAAGAACAATTTTAATTATAGGCGGAGGGAGAGGGTGGGTGACATGTTCATCCGTTTAAGGGACAGTAGTGGTGTCGGGTGCTGAGATGACAGATAGCTTTAATTCTCTCTCGTCTTGCTCTATTTCCGAGATTTTCCATGCTAACCCTGCATTAGTTATCACAAAAGAAATTTTATGTGAAACAGACATGAAAGAATGATTCTGTATGGCAATAAAGGAAGAAGGGTCTCGAGCTAACTTTCCTCTGCCGTATTTCATGTGATGTGTGCCGTTCTCTGAATCCTCTCTCTGGAGGGTTCCGACTCACACTCGTGTGTAATCTGCAACTGCTTTTGCTTTTGAGGTTCAGGGCAGCAGAGTGTCAACATTGTAAACTCTTACTAAAGTCCCCTGCATGTATTGGACCACATCAGACTAGTCGTTCAAGGAGTATAATCATTTTTTTTTTCTGACTGTTAGTCCCACATAAAGGATTTGGTCCTTTTGTGTGTGTGTGTGTGGGGGTGGCTATACCAGTCAAAAATATTTGGGATCTCCTGAGGGGTGCTCAAGAGTCCTGGAGGCACCACACGGTGATTCTGCCAACCAGGCAGTGGCAGTTTAGTACTGTGTGCGGGGGATTTCCTGGACCACACCTGGCAGTGCTCAGGAGTCAGTGCTCAGGATTCTGGGGATCGAATCCGAGTCTGTCACCTGTAAAGTAAGCAACATCCCCACTGCACTGTCCCTCCAGCCCGTGATGCATTTTTAAAGGTTGGGCCATGGATCCTTCTCTCCCTTGCACTTGCCCGTCCCGAGCAAAACCCGAGTGAGGCCAGGGGCTCTCGTAGGGGAGAAGGACCCGCCCTCCTTCCAGGGTCCCTTCCTTCTGCAGGTGCTTCATGTGGGGCTTCAGGGTTCTCAGACCAGTGATGATCAGGTGCTGACCCCTCTGCAGAGGGTCTGTCCTCAGTGGCCCCTTCCCAGTTACTCTGCGGGAGCTATGTCAGGGGCAATGGCTTGTTCCACCCCCCTCCCGGGAGAATTCTCAGCCCTGACTCTGCATCGATTGTTGAACTGCGTCAGAGCGGCCGTGTTCCCACTCTCTGCCCCCAGAGCCTGTGTCTGCAGGGAAGTGACGTCCGGAGCCTGGTTCTGAGCAAAGGGGACAGGGGCTGGGACTGGCCAGCCAGGCCTGCTGTGTGCAGGGCCCCTGTCTGTGGAGCCCCCACGTCTGTCTCTACTGGGGACTGATAAGAGGCCGAGTTAGCAGCCTGCTAATTGCGACAGGAACATCTCACCTAATGAGCCTCTTTCATTAATAAATGGTGACAAATGCGCTTGGTCAGGCTCCCCAGCGCTTTCCCGCCACCACCCCAGCTGCTTCCGCCTAAGATTTCCAGCAATTGTTTTCAGATGCGATAGGGCTGCTGTGCCGGGTGCAGGTTTATCCACCTGCAGAGGGAGACAGGCCTGAGGGGGAGGTGGCTCCGGGCTCTCCACCACAGTGGTGCTCCCTCAAAGCTCTGCACTAGGGGGGGGGGGGGGGGGGGAATAAATTGCCTGGTGCTCGCCTCAGACCTTGAGTCTGGAGGCTTTAACTTAGGGTCTTGACATGAAGTGGGGCTGTGAGCAGGAAGTTGGCAGCTGTGATTTGTTCATTTTCAGTGGGCTGGGACCCCCATAAGGAAGCCATGGGCTGGCTGAGTGCAGGGGCATTTTGTTTCTTTCTTTCTTTGTTTTTTGTGGCCCCCCACCTGGCCATGCTTAAGAGTCAGTCCCGGCTCTGCACTCAGGAATCACTCCTGGCGGTGCTTGGGGGACCTTACAGGGTGCCGGGGATCAAACCTGGGTTGGCTGTGTGCAGCGCAAATACTCTCCTCACTGTGCTGTAGCTCCAGATATACAGAGGTACAGGGGCTTTTTATCCTGGTTGCAGAGAGTGGCTGGACCTGGGCTGAGTGTGTGTGTGTTTTCATGTGCATGTATGTGTGTGTGCATGTGTGTATGTGTGCATATGTATATGTATGTGTACACGTGTATATGTTGCATGTGTATATATGTGTACACATGTGTATGTGTATGTATGTATGTGTGCGTGTATGTGTGTGCATGTGTATATGTGTGCATGTGTGTACGTGCGCAAGTGTGTATGTGTGTGCATGTGTGCTTGTGTCTATGTGTGCATGTGTGTTTGAGTGTGTATGTATGTGTGTGCATGTGTGTATATGTGTGTATGAGTGTATGTATGTGTGCGCATGTGTGTATATGTGTGTATGTGTGTGTGTGATTGTGCCCTGAGGTCTCCTCTCCAGCATGTTGATGTGGCCCTGGTGTGTGGCCAGGCCAGCGCATCTCCCTTAATGCTGCTCATGACGCTGTGTGTCTGACTCAAGGACTCCGTAGTTTTGCCCTTAAGATGTGGCCCTGGGCCCCTGGAACTCGGCCTTTCCAGGTCCGGGCGGGAACGTGACCTAGTTATGGCGCTCTGGCACATTGGCACAGTTGCTGCCTCTGGCTTCCTCTCCTCCAGAGGGGCCCGTTCGCCAGAGCCTCCTGGAGGCCCGAGGCCGCTTTTAGTAACGTGCCCTTTCCCGGCTGGCTCCGGCCCTGCACTGGCCGCCGAGTGTTAATGACCATGAGTTTGAAAGTTTTATTTATGAGGAAACTTCTGACCTTCCTGCCCTTCTCAGCGATGATCCGTCTGGCGCTGTTTCCTTCTGTGGGGACGAGGCTGAAAATGCACAGTGTCATGGACTCAGGAGGTGCCCATCCTGAATGGGGTCCCTTTGGGTCACGGGTGTGAGTGTGTCCGCCCGGCCCTGGCATTCTGCACAGAGAGCACTGCCCGGGGCCGGCTGCCCACCAGTCCTCAAGGCTGATGTCCTCGTCAGCAGATGGTGGTTTGCACTGAGAGTCTGAAGGAGCAGGATGTCTCTGTCTCCACCTGAGTCCCGGTCCAGTTCCCAGTGCAGGAGATACCCAGAGTCCTGAGCCCCCACGTCTGCCAGACAGCACCTGCCAGTGAGGGGGCCCATTGTGCTGGGTGGGGCCACGTGACTGCTTCGGGACAGGCACGGCCCCTTGGCTGGGCACAGCAGGGACCCGGAAGGACAGTTGCCCTGACCCCCGGAAGAGCCCCTGCTCTCTCCCTTAGGAGCCAAACCCCTCCAGCACCTTGGGGAGGGAAAGGGTGCCCAGAGGGTCAAGAGACCTAAAAGGCCATGTGGTCGGGAACCCTCTGGTCCTGGTCAAAACTTCAAGTCCAGGTGCCAAGGCGATAGGAAACTGGGGTGTTGGCCTTGCATGTGGCCCACCTGGATTTGATTCCCGGCACCCCATATGGTCCCCCAGCCTGCCAGGAGGGATTCCTGAGTGCATGCCAGGAGTGACCCCTGAGCCCTGCCGAGTGTAACCCCCCGCCAAAAAAAATCCCCAAACTGCAGTTCCAGCCCTGCCCACCTCCCGGAGTGTCCTCCTGACTCTGGAAGGCTGTCTTGAGGGAACCCTCGTCAATCAAGTGAGTTTGGAGCATGAACGTCCAGGTCTGCACTACAGAGAGAGGGTCCCGCCCATCCTTCTCCCTCTCTCCCTCCCTCTCTCTGTCTCTCTCTCTCTCTCTCTTACACACATACACACACACACACACACACACACACTCTCCCTCTCCCTCCCTCCCTTCCCCTCCGATTGCTGAAGGTGCAGAGGGCAGCAACTCCTTTAACACAGTGTCTGTCGGGGGCCCTGGGGACAAGTAGGAGGGGTGCCCCCAGCCCCACCCCCGACTGGACTGGGGATCCTGAGTGCTCAGGAATTTTCCAGAGGAAGGCCAGCTGTCTCTGAGCCCCGCTCTCTTCTCTCGCCAGCTTTCCAGATGCCGTTGGAAATTCATGCTGACCGCTTTTTTTCCCTTTCCATTTTGAGTAGAGAATATTTTTCTGTCACTACTTATACTGGCATGAATAAAATATTCGTTTTTCAGGATGATGACTTAAATTTTTTTTTTTTAAAGAAAAACCGAACGCCTGAGTTGGCTAAATTTGTCAGGCCAGTTCAGCCGTCCTTCCCGGGCTGGGCGCAGGGTGGGGACCTCTCAGGTGGTCACCCGGAGCCTCGCCCTGGGCTTTCTTGGCTCAGGACCTCATGGGACGGCTCCATCGAAAATGCATTTGTGCAACTCACAGGGACCTGTCGGGACTCAGCAGCCTGGGGGAGCCTCTGGGGTGGTGGCTCTCAGGGGCATCCATTGTTGGGCCCTGTCAGGACTCAAATGCGGGACAGTCAAATGATCCCTGCAACTGCTCTCCCGTTGAGTGCTGCCTGAGCTGCTCAGGTGGGCTGGGAGGGGAGCTGGGCCTTGGGGGGTTCCAGGGCAGAGTCGAGCCCTCAGGCTATGAAAGCCAGTTGGTGGCATGCCAGGGTGCAGGAGGGGAACCAGAAGTCCATGTTTCTCCAACATCTTCCCCGTTGTGTTTGCAGTCCAGGGATGGTTCAGAGTTTCCTTCTGTACCCGGAAACTCAGGGGGAGGGCCTGGATCTGACCCCCAGGCGGGGCCCTGTGGACTCTCAGCATGGGGGCTTTGGGGAAGGCCCCGGATTCAAAGGGAGGGCAGCAGGAAGAGCCCTGGGCCATGGACACTGTCCTGGGCACTGGCCCAGCTGGCGGGCAGTGGGGGAGGGGACATTTGGTGTGGGAGTGCATGGGGGAGCAGTGGCTGCAGGGGCGTTGCAAGGAAGTTCAAAGACTTGAGGCAGAAACGTTTATGATTTTCGCAGGTAGGGTGCTTGCCTTGTGCGCAACTGACCCGGGTTCGATCCCGGACAACGCAAAGGGTTTCTTGAACAACCCCATCAGGAGTGAATGCTGAGCACAGAGCCAGGAGTAAGGCCTGAGCACTGTGTGGTGCCCCCCCAAAAGAAAAAGTAAATCTTTTTTTTTGTGCTGGCGATGACGATCGATTAGTCTGTGTGGGTGATGCCAGGCTGTTCTGACATCTGGGAGGTCATTCCACCAGCCACTAGAACATCTGGAATGTAGGCATGCGAGGGGTATGTCATCTGGGAGGGGTGGGTACAGGCTGCCCAAACATCTGGAAGGGGGGATGCAGGCGATTAGAACATCTGCACGTGGTGATGCAGTTGGCTGATGCAGATGAGCTGTTGGGCATCTGGGTTGCCCTTAGGGTACTCAGGTGAGGGAAACATGGCAACACCAGGACGTGGGAAGCTGACCCTGGGGTCTGGGCTGAGGGGCTGGGGCTGGGACTCTGTGGGCAGAGAATTGCTGTCAGGCTGTGCTGTGGTCAGGAGGGGTGGGGCCGGCTCACCAGGAGGGCAGGCTGGGGTCCCGCTCCAGCACAGAGCTGCCATGGGGCTGTAACTCATAGCTGCATCTCGGGGGCTGATGGATTCACTCCAGGACTTTACTGATATGACAGGGTGCGTGGTGGCAGTGTCTGTCTGCAGGGTGGAAAGATCCTCTTCCGAGGAGCCTGCGTGTAGAGCACAGCGGGGTGGGCCTTGCACGCAGCCGACCTGAGTTTGATCCCCGGCACCCCATAGGGTCCCCCAAGCACCCCCAGGAGTGATCCCTGAAAGCAGAGCCAGGAGGAAGCCCTGAGCATCCCTGGGTGTGATCCAAAAAGAAATAAACAAGACAAATCCTCTTCCTGCCGCTCTGGATCCAGGCTACGAGTGTTACTCCTGTTTACTATTACTGCTGCTATTTGAGGTCCTCGGAAGCCTTGCCAAGCCAGGCATGTGCTTCCCAGGGCCCCCCCAGACCTGCCCCTGACGTCCAAGTTCCAGAGAGAATGTGGCCGCCACATTGGTCTTTCGCCATTGCATTAAGCCCGGTCCCGTGCTGGAGTTCTTTTTTCAAAAAAATCTTTTTTACTGAATCACTGTAGGATAGACCCTTACAAAGCTATTCGTGTTTGGGTTTCAGTCATACAGTGTTCCAACCCCCATCCCTCCACCAGTGCACATTTCCCAGCACCAGTGTCCCCAGGTTCCCTCCCATCACCCCCCGTCCTCCATCCCCTGCTTGCCTCTATGGCAGGTGGCTTTCTTCTGTCTCCGTCTCTGTTTCTGTCTCTCCTTTTGGGCACTGTGGTCTGCTGTACTGATACTGGAAGGTTATCAGGAATACCCCTTCCCTACTTCTAACACTCAGTTCCAGCCCAGTGTGCCCCGCGCTGGAGCTGTTAATGCACCCAAGACTTCGTTTGCGGGTCCCGCTCTGCATCCCAGTTCTCTCCCCTTCGTCAAGTCAAACACAGCGGGAGGTCCTAGGGGCCTTGAGCTTCTGGGTGGCAGGGCCAGCGGACACGCCTGGCTGGGGCAGAGCTGGGGTCCAGACCCGGCCGAGGAGCGGGTGTGGTGTGAGGCAGGGGGTGCCTGGGTCCCGTGTGGCCCTGCTCCTGGGTGCAGCCACAGGAGGCTGGGTGGGGGTGGTTTCCAGGGGCTCTGGGGAGCCCTAAACTTCCTGCCAAGAGGCAGGGGCTGGGAAGAATGGGGGCGGGGGTCTGTGCCATTCTTCTTGCTCAAATTACTCTTTCACTGAGGGCGTCTTTGGGGGCGTCTCCCAAGCTCTGGAGGATGGGGACCCCTCCCCCTGATTCCAGGCCCACCAGGCCCAACTCAGCGCCCCCTGAGGACGCAGGGCTGGGGACCAGCAGGGCCGCTCCAGGGCTATCATGCTTGAGGACCATTCGGTGCCGTTGGGCCGCCCCAGGAGGGCTGCCTACAAGCCAGCCCTCCCCCCTGCCGGCACCCTCGGTGAGGCACTTTATTCTCTGATTAAAAAAACTCCAACCTCTCCACTCGGCTCCTCGCCAACAGCTGCAGGAAGCTGCGTCTTTGTGACTGATTCTCAGGACCTTCCCATGACCGCGTCCACGGGGCTCTGGCTGCGGCCCCTGACCGCTCAGTCCCACTGGCCAGGAGGCACCTGGCGTGGCCACAGCTGTGGGTGCCGGGCCCGAGAACCCACCTCTTGCAGTTGGGGCGCCTCCCCCTGCACCCGCTTTTGCAGAATGCCCAGGGTGCCCCGGACACTCAGGAAGCCAGTGCCCCTTAATTAAATCTCCTCCCCACCAGGGACAGCACTGGCCCCAGAAGCCCGTGCCTGACCTCCTGTCTCTGCTCCGGGCAGTGCTTTATACTTGCCGGCTCCTCCCTCCGTGCTTCCAGAAACCTGAGCAGAATTCTCTTTCCTCTCCCCGTTTCTTCCCCCTGCATCCCCGGACCTTGGGGAACGGGGAACTTTCTACAATTGATGCTCTCCAGTGCCTTCCCTTCACGCACCCTGGGGCCCGAGGTTACTGCCTGGGGCTGCTGTTTTCCCATCCAGGAATTAATTGGTCCCTTCTCAGTGCCCAGAGGGGCTCCAGCTCTGGCCCGTGCTCTGGCCGTCAGAGTCAGGGAGAGTGTAGGCTGTCTGGGGGTCCAGGCAACAGCAAGCCCGTGGTGGGAAGAATCCCTGCTCGTGGGATGTGGGAGTCGCATGGTGGCAGGGATCGACCTGGAGGTGAGGGGAGGGAGGAAGGGGTGTCCTTGAAGTTTGAGATACAGGAGGCGGCTGGCGGGCCTGGGCGTGGAAGGGGGTTTGCATGCGCCCAGTGTCAGGAGAGGGGTAGCAGGTTCTAGGGGCTGTGGGGGGGTGGTGCCTGCAAGCCCAGTGGTCTGGGACGAGCCCCCGTGGGCCGCTCTCCTTGGGGCCTGTTTGCTTAGTTGCTTCACAGAGTGTTGTCGTCGTGGGGGCTGGTCTGGCTGTAGGGGCCCGTGCGGAGGCCGGGGCAGGGAGACAGGCTAATGATCCGTCTGCAGTGACGTGGGCGTGACACAGGGGCCGAATGTGGCAGCCTCAGGAGCACCACACGCCCTCCCCAGCACGGGACGACCCCCCTCCCCCCCCTGCCGTCCCTGCTTTCGTATCAGAGTCTCGTGGGCCCCGCGGCACCCATGGGACCCGCGTTCCCAGTGAGGGTGGAAGGAGATAATTGAGGGTGCTTCTTTGCCCAGATCCTGGCATAGTGAGCGCTCCAGAAAAAAAAAAAATTTTTTTTTTGCATCTTGGAATAATTACGTGAACAGATCTTATATAAGGAGCCTGAATTCACAAGCAAACAGAGGGCTGGGCTCGAGAAGCAGTTTCCTCTGCGACACGTGCCCCGTTGCTGGGGTT
Organism: Sorex palustris; assembly: GCA_028565675.1. Taxonomy (NCBI): domain Eukaryota; kingdom Metazoa; phylum Chordata; class Mammalia; order Eulipotyphla; family Soricidae; genus Sorex; species Sorex palustris. The sequence goes on along the minus strand of JAOXYA010331810.1, from coordinate 23,883 downwards.
CCCGCGGAAAGCTTCTTCTGAGTGCTGTGGACAGGGCTCCACGGGAGGCCAGGGAGATGGGGCAGCAGGTGGGGCACTTGCCTGGCATGCGTTTGACCCACATTTGACCCTGGCACTGGGTAGGCTCCCGTTCCCCCGCGCTCGATCAGGAGTGATCCCTGAGCACAGAGCCAGGAGTCAACCCCGAGCACAAAACAAATCCAAACTGTTCAACCGTAAAGATTCAGCTTGAAGTCAGGGCCTGTTACTGACCCTGGGTTAAGCGATTAGTAGTCTGCTGTATGAGACTGCTGTAGTATGCTGTATGAGAAGGTTCTTCTCCAGCTGCGTCATCTCAGTCTTGGTGCAGGTGACTTGTCTCGGGTGAGCTGAGCCAGTGACCACCGGGGACTCGCTTGTGGCACAGAGCAGGGCCTGCGTGGGCTCCTGTCCGCACTGTGGCAGACGATGGCCTTGGGACCGGTTAGAGTTCACCCTGTTTGCTTGGTGGAAAGAGGCCGTTGGTTTCTCGGGCTTTTTGAAAGCAAGGGAAACTCACGGGGCGGATACAGACCTTCCTACAGAAAATCTCTGCCGCGTGGCGGGCGTGTGGCGTGGGAGGGCAGTGGGAGTGGACTCTGCCGGAGCCCGAGTGAGAGCTATTCTCGGGGATGAGCTTCTCAGATGTTGGGAAGCAGCAGAGGGATCTCCCTTCATCTGAGGAGATGCCATGCACAGCGGGGATGCAGTTCCTTCGCACTTCAGCTGACGAAGACACCCAGGCTGTGTCCGGCCACTTCCTCCCAGCCAGACCTCCTGGTGGTCTTGCTGGCCGAGTTGGCGGATCCCAGTGTCTCAGCCTGTGTAGAGGGGGCTGTGTAGACGTGGGCATCTGGAGGGGCGTAGTGAAGTCCTGCACGTATCCCAGGGGCCACCCCATCCTGGGGGCAATGGGGGACAGGGCGGTTGTGTAGAGTGGGCCGGGATCCTTTCACAACATTGAGTTCCCCCTCCCCCTTGGGCCCCCAACACACACACCCACCCACCACGGAAGTTTGCAAATGTGCCCAGAGAGAGAAGGAGCCCCAGCTGCCATGCTTTGGGGGAAACGGGACAAGCCCGTGGAGGCGGGGGTGGAGGTCGTGGGACTGGGCCTGTTCATGTCAGCCCTGGCCTTTGGGGGAGAAGCCCACCCCCCGTGAGTCCCATGCCTCAGAAGCCGCTGAGTTGAGTCCCAGCCATTTGCTAGGAAGTGGAGTTTACTGAGTTTGTCAGGGAAGGCTGTCGGCTTGCATGCCCGCACGCACACGCCCGCACGCACACGTGCCCTCACGCCCACTCGCCCACACACCTGCCTACTTGCTCACACACTTAGGGGCAGCTCCTCGAAGTCCTTTCGGAAAGTAAACACTTAGCGTGGCTGTTTGCGCTGGGGCTTAAGGGTCAGCCACGCAGCAGTCTCAGGCCCACGGTCTCTTCCCGCCTTTGACATTTTAAGTGAGTTCTGAAGCGTTTCCTTTCTCTCCATGTGGTGCAGGGGAGGGGCAGGCGAGCCCGCTGGACGCTCAGGCCGCACCGCCTGGGACCCTGGTCTGCCCCTCCGCTCTCTCGGGGTTTGGCCCCGACCACTTCCTTTGACCGAGTGAGGATGTCCCTCCCCAGCCCCATCCTCGAGGGGGCTTCCTTTGCCCTGCGACCTGACCCCCAGGACAGGGGCTGATGGCCAAGAGTGGGCACCCGGAGTTCAGGGAAGTGAAAACTCCTGATGTTGCAGCCCAGCGTGTGGAATGCCGAGTCCCCGGGACTCCATGTGCTTCTCTGCATCAGGTCTTAGAGGTACTTCCCGCATGAGGGCGGCTCGTCCTGTGTACCCAGTGGGCTCGGGTCTTGGCAGTGATGCCAGCTCCTCACCAGGCACCAGGGACAGGTGGGTGGGCAGAGCAGAGCTGGACACTGGGCGGCCTGAGGTTCCCCCTGCAAAGGTGCCCTCGTTCCCTGTCCCTTTCTTCCCGTTTTGTTGGCCATGACATTTCTTGGCTCTGTGCTGAGTGCCGAGGGTGGCATGTCTGTTGCCGTTTGTCCGTGCTGTTTCTAGAACAGGCCCCCATAGAAAGCCGTGCTAGAAGCCCCCCTAGTATGCCCCTTGCGTCCCCACCTCTCTCCCACCTCCCCAGCCTGATGGTGCTTCCAGGAGTGGTTATTTGCACCCTGCCCCCGCACCGGGCTGCATGGGGTGGCGATGGCTGTGGCTGGCCCCCTGCCTCCTCCTCTTCTCCTGCGGTGTATCTGAGCCTCGGTACCTTTTACTGGTTGTTGGGGGCTGGGCATGCAGGCCGGTCATGGTCACGGTCCTCCAGTTGTTCATCAATTTGCTCGAGCGGGCCCAGTAACGTCTCCTTCATGAGACCTGTTGTTACTGTGTTTGGCATATCGAATATGTCACGGGGAGCTTGCCAGGCTCTGCCGTGCGGGCGAGATACTCTTGGTAGCTTGCTGGGCTCTCAGAGAGGGGCGGAGGAATCCAACTCGAGTCAGCCATGTTGGCCGCTTGTAAGGCAAACGCCCTACCGCTGTGCTATCGCTCCAGGCATGCAGGCGTGTGGGAGAATGTCCAGAACCCGAGCCCTGGAGTGTCTGACTTGTTGGAAAGTTTCCTGCGGGGGGCTGCAGCGTGTGGCAGGATGTGCAGTTACCCCCCTCCTCTGTGGGCTCTGCCTGGCTCACGTTTTCACGTGAGACTTGGGTGCACTTGGAGTTCATTGTGGTGGCTGCTTGGAGTAACGCCTTTGTCCAAGATGTATATCTCAGAAGCATTGGATGTCCCAAAACTTTTCCTTCTTCCTTCCTTCTTTCCAGCTGGGAAGAGCAGTCAGCCCAGGGCCCGGGCCAGAGTGCTGGGTCCTGTGTCTTTGCTGTTCTGCCTCCTTACCTCTTGGTGGGTGGGGAATGAATTGTTCTGTGCACATGTCTTGCATTTCACAGACTTTTTATGAGTTAATTTGCAAGAATGCTGCCCTGTGGACCCCCCACTTCCTGGAAGTCTCAGACACTTTCACTCTGGTTTTGGAATGCTTTCGACCAAGCATGGAAACCAATCGATCCTCTATGCAGATTAGAATTAGAAACAAAGCCTCTTCACAGGCCTTTGACCTCTTCTTTGATTTGCTCCTGAAGTCTCCAGCCCTTCCTAAGGGACTGGGTTCACCCGTTCTTGGCCGAGGTGTTCAGATCTCGCTGGAGGGCCGAATTCAGCTCAAACTTCAGCAAGTTCAGTGATGACAGCTCCTTTCTCCCAGGCGCTGAAAGGGTTGGTCTCAGGTTTTGAAATCCTACTGACAAGAGAACACGCCCACCGTCTCCTCGGTTTGAAAGCTTACGCCTTCCCATGTGCTCATAGGTGTCATGGGCCCTCGATGACAGGCAAGACCAGTCCCTCCCACCAATGAACTGGATGCTGAACCCACTATCAGTGTCCCTGGAAATGCGTGTTGCTTTTTCGTCTCCAAATTGCAGTTCCTTCCAAAGTCTCTCTGGACCGTGCTTTTCGGAACTGGGAGTTTATGTTGGAGCTCCCCGTTCGTTCTGTAAATATTTAATTTTCCTGGGTCCCCCGCTGCCTGCTGCCCCTGCATTGGTTTATAACTGTGACGCTCAGTCCTTTGCCTCTGCCTTGTCTGAGGCTCCTTCTGTGGGCTGGGGGTTGAAAGCCACGGTGGATGATATTATGCCCATGCCAGGTATGCCACATTATAACTTGGCATCCGCATACTGGGAACACGATCACCCCTGGAAGCCAGTTTCTGGCACACAGTTGAAGACCTCGAGTGTCTGTTTCCTTTTTGGTTTGGGGCCATGCCCAGTGGCACCCACGGGCTGCGCCTGACTCGGGGCTGGGTGCTGGTTCCTGAGTGTGTTTGGGGGACTGTGTAAGTGGTGCTTGAGATTGAACCTAGGCCTCCTGCGACTGAGGTGTGTGCTAGACCGGAGACCAGCTCTCAGCCTGAATTTCTCCATTCCATTCCATTCCAGAACCTTTCCCACTATTTTTCATGCTGAGAGTTTGTTTCATTTTATCTTCCACATGAGTGAAATCATCTGACATTTTTAAAATTTATTTTGCTTACCCTAATACCCTCATAGTCTGTCCCTGATGTTGCAGATGACAAGATTCCATCTTTTACACAACTGTGTGGTATTCCACTGCATTCTTTTTTTTCCCCAGACACCAGCCAGGGACATGTAGCGAGTGTTCATAGCTGGGTCATTGTGGCTGATACCGCACTGTATCAAAGGGTACGTTTGTCTTCTTGAGTTAGAGTTCTGGCATTTGGGGGGCACACACCCAGAAGTGCAATTGTTGGATCCAATGGCAGCTCTCGTTTTAATTCTTTGCAATATGGAGCACCTCACTTTTTCTGTTCAGAGATTGTGGCTGTAGTTCCAAGCCCCTTCTCTGCGCTGCTTGCAGACATGCTTTAGCACCTGTCTTGTTTTGTTTGGGGGCCACACCCGGAGGTGCTGAGGACTTGCTCCTGGCTTTGTGCTCAGGGATCACTTCTGGCTTTGGAACTGTGCTTATGGGTGTGGGGACCTTATCCTGACTTCGATTTTCATTTCCTTAAGAGCAGTGTCAAACACCTTTTCCTGTGCCCGTGGGCCTTCTGTAAGTCATAGTGGGAGAAATACCTGTTCAGATCTTTTCCTTTTTCATTTTGTTCCCATTAACTTCACACATTCTTAACAAAAAATAATTTCTACTTAAAATTCATTTTTATTGAAAAAGTTTATTATAGTTTGATCGTTTGATAGTTGAATAGTGTGTTTACATGGTGGGGACATTTCTGGTCGTGGTGTACAGAGTCACCTCCTGCCCACCACAGTGCTCCAGGCCCCCCATCCTGGGTCACTTCCTGTCTCTTCTGCTTCTTTCAACCTGGGTTTTGTTGCTGTGGGTTGTATGAATTCTTTATATATGTTGGCTATTGCGCCCTCATTGGGTTTCTGACTCAGTTCCCTCTGCTGTTCAGTCCGTTGTGTTTTTTTGTTGATGGTTTGCTTATTTTGCAGAAGCTCTTTTGTTTGCTGTTGCCCTATGTTTTAATATTTTGTATTTGATTTCATTTGTTTTTTGGTGGTTTTTTTTTTTTTTTAGCTTTTTGGGCCATACCCGGCAATACACAGGGGTTACTCCTAGCTCTGCACTCAGGAATTACTCCTGGAGGTGCTCTGGTGACCATATGGATGCTAGCACTCGAACCCAGGTTGGCTGCATGCAAGGCAAATGCCCTACCCGCTGTGCTATCGCTCCAGTCCCTTAATTTGTTTTTTAGTTGCTTGTTTGTACCCCCTGGCGGCACTCAGGACGTACCCTGGCTCTGCACTTAGGGATCACACTTGGCAGGGCTTAGGGACCATATGTGATGCTAAGGATCGAATCCAGGTTGTCTGTGTGCAGGGCAAGTGAGCTGCCCACTGTACTATCACTCCACTTTTTTTTTTTAAGTTTTGAATTTTTGTTTCCCAGGCCAGTGGAATCAATTCCAAAAAGTTAGCTCTTTAAAATGATAGAGGGGGGCCAGAGTGTACAACGGTTAGCGTGTTTGCCTTGCATGCGGCTGACCTGGGTTCAATTTCCCAGCATCCCATATGGTCCCCCGAGGACTGCCAGGAGTGATTCCTGAGTGCAGAGCCAGGAGTAACCCTTGAGCATCGTAGGGTGTGACCCCAAAAGCAAAATAAAAATAAAAATTAAAAAAAAAAGATAGAGGACTGGGGAGAAAGCTCAGAGGAGTAGAGCCAGGCTTTACATGCTGGGTTCGATCCCTGGCACCACATGGCCTGCCAAGCTTTGGGACAGGAATGGGCACTGAGCTCCTCTGGGTGTAAACAAACAGAAATGAAATGACCAAGACAGGGCTTGAGTGTGGGGCGGAAGAACTTGTGGGTAGAAGGTCCACATGCTCCTGCCAAGGCTGGGCCAGGATGGGTGGCCACAGCTCAAGGGCCGAGAGGGCTCAAGGGCTGGAGCACGTGCTTTGTGTGCAGGAGACGGGCTCCATCCCTGAGCCTGCCAGGAGTGACCCTCACCCCCAACACTGCGCTGGGAGCAGCCCCCAAGCACCACTCGATGTGCCCACCCCCACCCCTCCTCCAAAAAGCAAAAGCAAACAGATCTCCATTGGGTTTGGAGCTTCTCTGTGGTTTTTGTCTGCGGGAAGCACAGGTCGGATGGGCCCGCCCCACTGAGCGTGCGGGCAGAGAGCAGATGTCATTTCAGACGAGACGTTTGGTCTGGATTTCACCTTTCATGGAGCCTCCCGTGGAGCACCCGTGCGTTTGCTGAGCGTTGGCAGGTATTAATAGAAGCGACAGATCAGCATTTTGCCAAAGTGGGTAGGACACGGCCTGCTTTTCCCGTCTTGGCTGCTGGTTGAAGGGTCTGAAGAGAGTGAGTGGCCGGGAGAGGAAGGGTGTGGGGGTGACTCAGGCCTCCGCTGCCCAGATGTTGGGTGGGGCTGCACAGTCCCCGCGGATGACCTGAGGCTCCATGGTGGCCATGCTGGGCCTTCCTGAGGGACAGATTCGGACTAGCCCGTGGTGGTGGGCAGCTCTGGGCAGCTCTGTGAACCCTTCGGTCTGGGAGGCTGGCTCTTTGCCCAACTACATCCCTATTGCATCCACACTCTGCCCTGGGCTGGGGTCTGAGAGCCGCCCCGGGCGACTGGGGCTGGGGTGCGCCGGAGAGTCCTTCCAGGTCGGAGGGGTCCAGACTGGAGGTCTCTGTTGGTCTCGAGGAAATCAAGGGGGTCCAGAAGGCAGTTGCCGGGGCCGAGGGCCAGCTTAGCTGTGTGCCTTGGAGCCAGAGCTCACCTTGATGCAGGCGCCTCGGTTTCTCCAGGAGACAGGGAGGGTCAATCCTGACCCGGCTCCCCACTCCAGAATGACGAGCTGCTTTCCTGGTCTAGACAAGTGGATGTGTGAGTCGGGAGCGCCAGGTCGGTGCAGGCCCCACCAAGGAGCCCAGTCCCGGGCCCCCTGATTCTCCCCAGCAGGGTGAGGACAGGCCCACAGGAACTGAGCACCAGCCAGAAGCCAGGTGTGTGTGAGACCGGGCATGAGGGCCACCAGGTGTGTATGACCAGGTGTGTGTGAGACCAGGTGTGGGTGCAACCAGGTGTGGGTCTGACCAGATGTGGGTATGAGACCAGGTGTGGGTCTGCCAGATGTGGGTGTGAGACCAGGTGTGTGTACTACCTGATGTGTATGTGAAACCAGGTGTTGGTGTGAGCAGCTATGTGTATGACCAGGTGTGGGTGTGAGCAGCTATGTGTATGACCAGGTGTGTGTGCGATCAGATGTGTGTGACTGTGTGTGTGTGTGTGTGATCAGGTGTGTGTGACCAGGTGTGTATGAACAGGGGTGTGTGTGACCAAATGTGTATGACCAGGTGTGTATGCAAACAGTATATGTGACCGGGTGTGTATGACCAGGTGTGTGTGTGTGACCAGGTGTGTGAGGCTAGGTGCATGTGCAGCCCCCAGGCACTGGCACGGCAGTGGCAGCGGTGCGGGAGAAGGCAGGGAAGAGGGGTCTCTAGCACCACATGGACCCCTGAGCACTGAGTCAGTAGTAGCACACTGAACAGGGCCACAAGCCCAGACAGACAGACAGACAGACAGCGCTAACAAGTCAAACCCCAGCTGAGGAGAACGTGTGAGTCCTTCTCTCTGTGACATCAGGGTCCGAGGTGGCAGGCGGGGCTGGGGACCACTGGCCTGCTGTCTGTCACTGATGTGGAGAAGGCAGCGTCCATATGTCGAGGAGGATCTGCCCTTTGACCTGCGGAGGGAAAGGCCCTGACCTCGTTCGTGCACCCGCCCAGGTGGCGGCTCAGTCTTGGTCAGGCCCCAGGCAGGAAACGTGCTGTCGACCAGGCGCCTCCTCCAGCCTGGCACTCAGGAGCTCACAGGAGCCCTTTCAAATAAAGCCATTTCGCTCTTTCTTCGGAAAATGGGCAGGCCACGGCCAAGCTGAGCGCGGGAGGCGCAGGGCGACGCGGGCTCCCAGACGGGACCCCAGCGCTCCCCAGAATGTTTTCCAGGTTACTAGGAGAAACGGGAAGGCAGGACCCGCGGCCGCGCCCCAGACTTTCCTCTGAATCAGCCTGTGGCTTCTCCTCAGGCGGCCCCCACTTAGCTCCTCCCGGGCCCCTGAGTTCTGAATGGAGCCAGAAAGTGATTCAGCCAGAGCTGAAAGGAGAGCAAACACACACACACACACACACACACACACACACAGCACACTCACACACAGACAGCACACTCACACACCACACACTCACACACCACACACATAGCACACACCCCACACACAACACACACACTACACACACCATACATATACCACACACACATAGCACACACCCCACACAGCACACACACACAGACATACACACACCTCACACACACCACACTCACACACCACACACACATAGCATATACCACCCCACACAGCACACACACCACACACACACACACCATACATACACCACACACACCCCACACATATACCACATACACCCCACACCACCCCCCACACACCCCACACATACCCCACACACTCCACACACACCCCCCACACACCCACACCCCACACATACCCCACACACACCCACACCCCACACACACGCACACCACACACATGACAGATACACACACCACATACCACACACACAAAACATCACACACACACCACATACACGGCACATACACACATCATACACACCACACACCACACACACACTCACAATTACACACACACCACAGTATTTCTAGGTTACAGGGGGGAAGAGAATAACAAACATTGGAACAAAAGGATTTTTCGGCGTCTCGGGGTTCTGTTTCTCGGGGTCTGGAAGCGGCAGGTGCTGTGGTGACTCCGTGGCGCGTGGCTGGGTGGGGCCGCCAGTGGAGACTTCCAGGAGTGAGTGAGTGAGCGTTTCCTTCCCAGACATGAAGATCGGCTAGAATGTTTCTTAAAAAAAATATTCTGCCGTAGCAAAGAATGCCACGCTGTAGCCCCGGGCGTGGAACAGAAGTGGGGTGGTGGCCCCTCACTGCCAGGACCCTGACCCAGAGAGCCATGGTCGCCCACCTGCCCATCCCCTGTTCCGTTTGCCTTGCGCTGACCGCACGGACAGGTGGATCCTTCGGGTGGAAGGTGAGGCCCCAAGGGCTGGTCTTGGGCACTGTGTGTGTGTGTGGGGGGGGGGGATTGTTGTCAGCAGTCTTTCCCAAGTGGTGAGGAAACGCCGCCTGTGGGACTGACCCTGCCACCTTTCGGTCCCAACTGATCCAGTGCTCGCTGCTTCTCCCTCCTTCCCCTGCCCTGCGCAGAGAGTGGGGGATGGGACTCGAGGGACTGAGAGTGTCCACCCTGTCCCACGGCTCCCATCCTACACTCTCACTTTTGAGGTGGGGCTGTGGGCTCCCAAACATTGCTCCAGGGGCCTGGGGGCCCTTCTAGGCCATGGTGGGCCAGCTGGGTCAGCGCTTGGATTCGGGGGCGTCGGGGCTCCCTGACCCCCCAGGGACTCGAGGGACCGTGTGTTGTGGGTCCTGTTCCTGCGGGTTCCACGCATCCCTGGAGCCAGCGGGAGTCTGACCAGTCCCCGCGGGAGGCCTGGAGGAGGGGAGCCGGCCTGGCCCTGGTTCGGCTTGATTTTCAGCGTGTGTGGGTAATGAGCTAATTACACAGCCGGCCCAGGCCGCCCAGTGCTGACTGAGGTGCTGCGTCCACCAGCTTTGCCACATAATAACAGGGGTGGCAGGGGACGCGGTTCCCGTGTGTGAATGGCCACCCGAGGGCAAGCTGCGGCAAGTCCTGGGAACGCCCTCTGCGAAGGGGGGAAGCGGAGCGTCTCTCTCCCTCTCCCACCTTCCCTCTTCCTCTCTCCCTCTTCCCCTCACCTCCCTCACACATACACACACACACACACACACACTCACACATATTCACACACACAAATACACATGTTCACACACACAAACACAGACATTCACACATACACACACAAACACACACAGAGACGTTCACACACGTGTTCACATATGTACACACAGACAGTCACACACACATGCACACACAGACATTTACACACACAGACATTCATACACGCATGAACACACACAGACATTCACCCATAAACACACATACAGACCAGGCCCACCACACACACACACACACACACACACACTTCCATTCCCACACATAGACCGCGCTCCACACCCACACATACACCCGTCACACTCGCTCGCATTCCGCACCCTTACTTGCACCTTCCCTCCACACCCCTCCCCTCAGAGAAGTGGGATGATCTGTTGGCGCAGTTGCATCTGTATCTGGAACTGCTCACAACGTTCTCTGAGGCACAGGGCTGCCATGCTTCTGTGGGGCCAGATGCAGGGAGGGATGGTGTGGCGTGGGGAGGGGGGGCGGGGCTCGGTGTGTCCCTCCTGCAGGGCCGTGTGCCCCTCTGCTCTTAGGGCACCTTGGCTTTCCCTCTGGGCCTGTCTGGGCCTGGCCTGCCAGTATCTCAGGAACAAAGGACCTTTGACTTTGGTCCTGGGCCAAGCTCTGTGACCTCTGTCCTCCCCCCCTCCCTCCCCGGGGGTGGAGGATGAGGGGAAGCCACACCTCCGCGGGGCCCGGGGCGTCCAGCCTTCTGTGCGTGCAGCTGCTGCCCGTGGACGGGAGGCCTGTTTCCCTCCGGCTGTGTCAGCCTGGCGCGTGTCGAGGGCGGATGTGGTTAGTGCATGCTTTGGCTTCTGTGCAGGAAACCAGGAAGATGCCTTTTGGGCCGTTTGCGTCGGTCAGGCCGAGCAGGTCTGCGGCTCTGCTCCCCGGAGACTTCCTTCCTCAAAGTCTCGGTCCAGGCCGCTGTGTCCAGGGGCCACTTCCCCGCCTGGCCTCCCAGTCTGGTCTCCTCCCGCTCTGCCCCCAGCCATCACCAGATGTGGAACGTCCTTCCCCCCGCCCCAGTGCCCTTCATCACCCCCAGCTCCTCCATCCCCGGGGACAGACTTCTCTGTGCCCCAGCTAGACATCCGGTTTCTCTGGGGGTGCCCTCCCCCGCCTGGCAGCTCTCTGCACCCCAGGGAGCCCTCCCCCGTTCCTGGCCCTGCGTCTCCCCAGTGACGGCCTCTCCTCTTTGCCATGTGCATCTGTGTCCTGGTGTCTGTCGCGCTGGCACCCAGAGGGCCTCAGGTCTCTCCTGCCTCCCTTCCCCACACAGAGGCCCCGTGATGTGCTGCTGCCCCATGTCCTGGGTGGGGTGATCCGGGTGGGGTGTCTGGGGGTCCTACTTCCCGTGTGCGCCCACCTGCCCTGACTGGGTCGGGGTGACAGATGAAGGCTCCTTGCGTGCACCCCCCCACACCCCATGTCACCTGCTCTAGTCGGGCTGGACTTCTAGACTCTGCTGCCTGCAGCCTTGACCACCTGGACCCCTTCCCCGACCCTCCTTCCCCCGTCCCAGCTCCTGCACTCTCCCTGCTCCCCCCCATCACCCCTCCATCCCACTGCATCCACCTGTGTGCCACTCAGCTGCTGCTCTGCTCTGGGCCTGGCTCCATAACCGTCCTCTCCTGCATTCCTTGCTCCTCTTCAGCTGTTGTTGCAGTGCGCCAGGGGCAAGGGGGTGCCAGGGGTCACAGTTACTGCGTGGAATGCCCCAGGGATCAAACTCAGTCCCCTCTGTGTACAAGACAAATGCTCTGCCACCCCCAGAGCAGATACACCCCCGACCTTCTCTGTGTGTGTGTGTGTGTGTGTGTGGTGTGTGTGTGTGTGTGTGTGTGTGTGGTGTGTGTGTGTGTTTTGAGGAATCTCCTGGGTGGTACCAAGGCGGGGGCAGTGTGTGCTCCTGCCCACCCCCCATTCCTACTGTGTTTCCTTATCTTGCTCCTCAGCTTGATTTGTGTCTCAGAGGGCAAGGACCATCAGCCACTGCTGCTCTTGGTTCACGAATATGGAGAGTCCTCATGAGACCAGTGCTAGGAGAAGGAGTGAATGAGGGAATGACTGAGTGAGTGGAGTGAGTGAATTAATGAGTGAAATGAGGGGCTGGAGCAATAGCACAGTGGGTAGGGCATTTGCCTTGCACGCGGTCGACCCGGGTTTGATTCCCAGCATCCCATATGGTCCGCCACGCACCGCCAGGAGTGATTCCTGAGTGTAGAACCAGGGGCATTGACTGGGTGTGACCCAAAAAGCAAAAAAAAAAAGTGTGAAATGAGGAATGAGCAGGCAAATGAATGAATGAGTGAGTGAGAAAGTGAATGAATGGATGAAATGAGTGAGTGAATTAATGAGTGAATGACTAGGTGAGTAGATGAGTGAATGGAGAGTGAATGAATGAGTGTAGGAGAGAATGAAGAGGTGAGTGAATGAGGGGGTAAGTCAATGTGTGAATAAGTGAAGAAGTGAATGAATGAATGAATGAGTGAATAATGAATGGTGTGTGAATGAGTGAGTGAATGAATGAATGAGTGTGCGAATGAGTGAGTGAATGCATGAGTGGTGAGTGCGAGAATGAGGAGGTGCCCGGCTTTGCCCGTGCTGTGGTGAGTGTCGGCGTGGCTGGCCCACTGATGGTGGTGCTGGGTTCCTGTGTTGGTGCTTGGTGCTCGGCAGCCCGATTCTCAGTGCTCCCAGTGCTCCCGGTGGGGGTGTGAGTGGCGGGGAGCGGGAACTGCAGGCTGAGGGAGATTCTGGGGAGATGCACTGCTGTGCATGATGGGAGAGGCCTGACTCCTGCCCAGAAGGCATGGTGAGAGGGCAGCTCATTAGGGCAGAGGTTACCACCCTCCTGTGTGCCTCACGCGTAGCCCAGTTGTGAGGCTCCCCGCACCTTGGCCGCCTCCCGGGGCCCAGCCGAGCAGGCCACTGCCAAGGCCCGTGGCAGCCCCGGATTCAATTACCAACGATCGGTACTTTTCCATGCCGCCTCTGCCGCTCCTGTGTGTGGTCATGCCCTCGACCAGGTGTGAGACATTTTTGTTGCTCTTTTTTTTTTTTCAAGTAAACCAGGCTAGATTGGTTTGGTGTGGGCAGGTGGTCTTCTCCCCCAGTTTTCCTTGGTGATTGATCCACAAGAGGATGAGACAGACTCAGGAAGCAGACCAGCCATGCCCGGGAGTTTGGGTGTGTAAGGCTCACTTGATCTGCAGGAGACTGGGGAGATGGGGGCTCCCACCCGCACCCCAATAGCCTTCCCTGGCACCGTTCCGAAGGCCCTCGGGAGCGAGGGACACGGAATTTCTGTAGGAATACTCAGGGGCTTGTGCAGATGCCAAGGGTCCCAGTATCTGGAGCACCAATAGGGGTTCGGGGGGTTGGTGGAGAGATGGAACTTTCCCGCGGGGCTGCTGCCCCTGGCCTGGTCCTCTCCTGGGACATTGGTGCTCCTGGCTCCAGGCCTGCCACTCTGCCTTGGGCCCAAGCAGCATCACTGCCCGATGCCCCTTGCTCCCCACCATGCCCACTGTGGAGCCTGGTCCTTCTCAGTCTCCACGGCAGGACACGACATTGTTGGCAGGGGACGTTAGCATGGAATCCGATCATTGTGGCAATCGAGAGGTACAGAGTTAAAGGGACATTTATCAATATTTCGGTGTCAAATTTCAGCTACTCAAACATGACTGATTTACATCTATTGACCATAATGTAAATCTCCTAAGTCACTATGTTGTGATCAGCTGGGTTTTTTCCTTTTGGTTGTTTTGCTTTGTTTTGGGGCTACACCCGGCGATGCTCGGGGCTTGCTTCTGGCTCTGCACTCAGGGATCACTCCTGGTGGTACTTGGGGGCCCTCTGGGATGCTGGGATGCAATCCAGGTTGGCCGCATGCAGGGCAAGCGCCCTCCTGACTGTGCTGTCACTTGGGCCCTGACCAGCCTGTTTTCTGTGTCTCTCTGGCTGTCTGGAGAGCTCTGATTAACCCAGGTGACCAGCTGGGATCTGGGCCTCCAAGGATCACCCTCACCTCAGGACATGTGAGGCGGGTCCGTCTGTCCTTTCAGGAATGGGGTCCAGGTTCCCCAAGCATGACTATAAATTTGTGTGTGTCAGTGTGTTATTATGTGAATGTGTGAGATTGAAGGTGTGAGCAGGAATGAGTGTGTGTGTGAGCTTGTGAATGTATGTGAACATGTGAGGGTGTGATGTGTGTGAGGTGTGAGTGTGTAGTGATATGAGTGGTGAGTGTGTATGAGGGTGTGCATGTGAGAGCGTGTTTGAGGGTGTGAGAGAGTGTGTGTGTGAGGGTGTGTGAGTGCGAGCGTGTGTGTGAGGCTGTAATGTGTGTGTGTGTGTGTGCGTGTGTGTGTGTGTGTGCACTTCGGTCCCCGGGATCAGTTCAAACAGGGAGGGCCTGGCCCTGGGGGCTGACAGGTGGGCGTCTGAGGCACCCACAGAGTGGAGGATCTGCGGGTGGCGGGGGTGGTGCATCCTGCTTGGTCGGTGCCCCCAGACCCCCTCTTGGTGAGGACTGGGTGGTCCTGTGGGTTTCGCTTTTTTTTTTTTTTATCTGAGACGCGAGTGTTTTCTTCAAGGGAAGCAAACGCTGAGTCTCTGGTCCATTCTCCAGAGGGAAACAGTGTCCTCCAGTCGAACCTGTTTCCTTCCCTTCTCAGGCAGGCGTGTCTCCAGCGTGGGCTCGAGAGCCACGGAAGTTCCTTTTGCGGGTCTTTGGTGCATTGTTGATGGGGTGACCAGGTGACTCTCGTATGCGTTTTCTTGCTGGCCTCTGCAGCTTAGCGCAGGATCCTGGCCAAATGGGCTCAAGTGCTGTCTCGGAGAATGCATCTCCTCTTGTGTACCTGTAAGCGGCAGATCCAAGGCCCATGATGGCTGCTGGGCCGTGCCATGCCCTGTCGCGCCGGGACAGAGACTCTGAGCTCAGCTGCTAAGAGCCAAGGTTCTCTGGAACCCGGGTGCTCCCTCCTGCCTTCTGGAGCAGAGGAGGGGAAGGACCTTTCCACCAATCCTGCAAACCAGCCTCGGTTTTGAAGATTAGATTCTCACTGTGGGGGAAAAAAAAAGTCATGGATTACTTCAAACCCTGAGAAGATAAACTAGCTTGGGGTCCCCCATCTCCCACAAATCAGAATGAACAAGGTTTTTAAATATTCCTTCATGTGTTTCTTTCCATCTTATTTTGTGTATTGTGGTGAAAAAAAATTTTTTTTTGCTTCTGATGTAGAATTCCTGAATCCGCTTATAAAAGTTTAATTCCACCCTTATTAACGATGCTTCCAAGTCTTCCTCAGAGACGCCTGCACTAGCTAACTGTAGGGGAGCCTGCTAGCCCAGTCCATCGGGGTGTGGGAGCGATCGAGTCCCCCTGCAGCTAGCTCGGGTGGGTTCTGCATTTCCGTTTCCTGTGTTGGAGGGAGAGAGACAGATCAGCAAAGTCAGGGAGCAAGAACTTCAGCCTTGCATCCTGGCCACCCCCTTCATCCCCGCTGCCCGGCACTGGCCCTTTCAGCACCGTGGGAGCCTGCACTGTGGCTGCAGCTGCCCCTTGGCCCATCCTGCTTCCAGGCACGCCTGCCCATGGACAAGTGTCCGAGGTGGTCATGGGTGGCTGTGGGTGACATGGAACGCCAGTTCCCCCCAGAACAGGAGTGTCAGTGGGGGCGCCCAGAGCCTCTGTGTGGGCTCTGGAAGAAGCAGGGGCAGGGGGCGGGGTAGGGAAATGACCTGGCCATTTGCTTATGTTTGCATGTGCCCACATGCCCAGTCACGGTGCCAGGCTGGAGGGAGATGCAAACAGTCCTCTTCCGGGGGTGGGCTCTTCCCACCACGCCTGCCTCTGTGATGGGGCCCCGTTTTATTCTGAGGTCACCCCCCCTCCACTCTGGGGCCAATTCTGGTGGTGTTTAGGGACCTCCCAGTGCCAGGGATTGAATCCGGCACCCCTGCTTGCAAAGACTGCGCCCTGCCCCATCTCCCCCATGCCTGCTGGACTAACCTAGGAATCTGACAGAGACGAGCCTGTGTGGGAGCCCCAGGACCTGGAGCAAGACCGAGCAGGTGGGGAGTGGAGAGAGGCTGGCAGCCCCCACCTCTGGGTCGGTCAGTCTCTCAACACCCAACGCCACCAACAGGCTGCATAGGAGATGCAGGGGATGCAGGGGCCCAGCTCTCTGGGGCCTGAGCGGGGAGGACAGCTGCCCCTCTTGTCCCCACACACCCCTTCTCTCCCGAGACCACACAGTGCTCCTTGGCGTGCTCTGTGGCAGCCGTCGGATTTTCCGTTCCCTGTGTCATGGCCACTGCGTTGACATTTCTGTACCACATCGGCAGGAGACAGAAGCGAGCAGAGACCAGGAAAAGTGCCTTCCTGCATAGCTCATTTCCCACCACCTGTGGCTCCGTGGCTTCATGACTCTGTGGCGACGCACAGATTGGTCTGTGTCTCTAGGACGGGATCTTTTTTTCTAAGTCCCAACTCGAGCTGGGTTCAGTTAAGTCGTGGGGACGCTGAGAGGCAGAGCTCAGGGCCGGGAGCAACCCCAGAGCAGACAGGGAGGGTGTTTCTTGCATGTCCAAGTCCACCGTTTGGGTCTTGGTCCCATCCAGAGGCATTGCCCTGGCTTGGCAGCCGGCCTCGGGGGCGGGGGGCGGGGGGGGGCCTGGAATTTTCCACTCTCCTGTCGCTGGGCGTTTATTTAGGGTGTTTCCCTCTTGTGAATGGTGCTGCTGTGATCATAGGGTGTGACTATCTTTTACGCGTCCTTGGTGAGACGTTGAGCTGCTGGATCATACGCACTTTCCATTTTTAGTCACAGCATCTTCCCCGGACTTTGTTACTCACCCCACGGAGCAGGCTGAGCTCTTCTCCCGGGCGGCTCCATTTCCTGGTCTGGTCTCAGCTTTGTGGGGATTTTCCCAACCGACCCCTCTGTCCTGTGCTTATGGCTGCAGCCCCCTGGAAAGGTGTTTGCTCGCAGGAGTCAAGTGCATTGCTGGATTCCTGCTCATCCACCTGGCGACAGGCAGTAGATCCTCTTTTTTTTTTGTGTGTGTGTGTGTGTGTGTGTGTGTGTGTGTGTCACACCAGGGGTTACTCCTGGCTCTGCACTCAGGAATTACTCCTGGCGGTGCTCAGGGTACCATATGGGATGCTGAGGAGGATTGAACCCAAGTCAGCCGCATACAAGGCAAACGCCCTCCCTGCTGTCCTATCGCTCCGGCCCTGGGCAGTGGATTCTGGGAGGACATGAGTCTCTTCTTCCACCGACCTTGATATTTCTGCCCGGGGAGCGTCTTCTCAAAGGGCCGATAAGCCTTTGACCCTCTCAATGAGAGGACACATTTTTTTTTTTTCTGGACAGCACGGACTTAGAACATGATAGTAACAACTGCCATGAAAATAGCAAGATGGGTATTTATATGAGGCCTCGGGGGCCCCTGGCTGCCGCCTGTGCAGTTTCACAGAAGGGGAGGGCCTGCCACAGGCCCGGGGGACGCTGGCTTCGTGTCTTGCTAGTTGTCACACTGTCACACTGTCCTGTCACACTGTCCTCCCGTTGTTCATTGATTTTTGCTCGAGCGGACCCAGAAACGTCTCCATTTTGAGACTTGTTGTTACTGTGTTTGGCATATCGAATACATCACGGGGAGCTTGCCAGGCTTTGCTGTGAGGGCGAGATACTCTCGGTAGCTTGCTGGGCTCTCTGAGAGGGGCAGAGGAATCGAACCCGGCTCGGCCAGGCTGGCTGCGTGCAAAGCAAACGCCCTACCGCTGTGCTATCGCTTGCTAGTTGAGGGTCAGCATTAGGCTGGGGTCAGGAGGCAGAAGCCCCCACTTTTCCCAGACCAGGAGCAGTTCCGTTGAGCACGAACAGCGGCTAAAAGGCCAAGGAGATGCGTGTGTAGGTGGCTCCACCGTGCTTGAAGCGGGGCTGGGAGCATCGGCCAGGAGCGTGTCTGGCTGCATGGCAGGGGCTGAGGCGAGTGTGTCCGCCACCAGCCCCGCTGCCCATGCCGAGGTCCCGGCAGGCGCATGCTCACTGCCTATTCCTGCTGCTTTTCTTTTCTCACCTCAGGCCCTGGAAGGAGGTGATACAAACGCTCTGCGTCCCCAGAGTCGGGTTCAAGTGCCGCAGGACATGAGGCCATTGTGGGACATCTGAGTAGATGCGTGGCGGGCGCGGGGGAGGGGGGTCAGAGCGGGGTGCGAGGGGGAACATCCCGCCCCCCCCCGCGGCTCCCGAGCACTGGAGAGAGAACTTAGAGGCCCCTCCCGTGATGCTTCTTGGTTCTTGGACCCTTTGGGCCGCAGCTGAGCCATTGTCATCGGTGGTCCTCCTCCTCCCCCGGCGGCTCCCCGTCCCTGCACACACGTGCTTCGGCTGGAGTGTGATTGCGCTGGGCTCTCGTCAGAACCGCCCCAGGATTCCCACAACTCAAGTCTGGTTCTTCAGGGTGTCACCTGGGCATGGCGGGCCTCAGCTGCCTGCTGCTCAGTGCTCTGTCCCTTGGGGCCCGGGGACCAGAGCTGCACATGGGGATCAGTGGGGAATGAGCAGCTTCACTCAGCGCCATACTCCCCGCGATCGGAGGGGGGCCACACCCAGGGATGCTTAGGGTTTCTCCCAGCTCTGCACTCACGACTCCCTCCTGCCGGGCTCGGGGGACTGGATGGGCTGCCGGGGATTGAACCCAGGTTGGCCCCGTGGCAGCCAGTTTCCTGATTTCGTTCTTCCATAGAACCAAGTGGGTCTCACCGTATCTGTGCAGTTTCTTAGCCAGGCACCTGCCCTTGAGCACTGGGGTGGGTTGTTTCCAGATTGGGGCTGCTGGGGGTGGTGCTGCATCGAACACAGGGTAGGGTGATGGTTCTTATTTATCTGAGTCAGGTGGGGACTGAGCGGCTGGGTCACCAAAGCAGTGCTCAGAGCTCACTCCTGGCTTTGAGCTCAGGGGTCACTCCTGGCGGTGCTTGGAGAGGACCATCTGGGTGTCAGGGATTGAAGCAGGCCAGGGTCAGCTGAGTGCCAGGCCAGTGCCTTATGCCCTGTACCAGCTCTCCGGCCCTGAGAGTGGCTTTTAGTGGGTGTAGTGTGGACAGAGCCTGGCTGGGCCTCCCGCCTGGCCTGATGCCTGGAAGCATGTGGCTGGCCAGCAGGAAGCCTTAATTTGGAGCTGGGTGCTGCCCCTGTGTCTCAGGGGTTCCTGTCACCGTGGGCAGCCCCACGTCCCCTGAAGGCTGTTACCTCACAGCCATGGCAGCTGGTGGACAGCAGCGAAGTCTGGGAGCACCTGCAGAGGGGGGATGAAAGTGCCCGGGGCGTGACCCTCCCCCCTACTGGCCCCACCCCCAGAGGTGTCTGGGCCTGGCTGGGGTAACCACAGTCTCCCTAGGGGGAGGACAGGCTTTCCTGGGATGGCATGGAGCTGATGACAGTGGGCAGCCATGGGGGTGGCCCAGCAGTCGAGAGTGGGTGCAGTTCCAGGGACAGGACACCCTCATCCCAGGCCCCGCGGCAGGGATTGAGGCTCAGGTGCCTGGACTCTGCCCCCAGTAAAACAGTTTCTGGGCAGCTCTGTGTCCTGGTTGCAGCCATATCAGATTCTCTGGGGTCCAGAGCCTGTGGGTCCAGCATCCCTCTGTGCAGCCCAGCCAGGCCCAGGCCGTCAGCATCCCACGGGAGAGGCTAATCCCACAGGAGGAGCTGCTTCCCAGGCGGCCAGGGCAGGGCAGGGCAGGGCCTGGGGGCAGGGGTGGGGCACTTCAGACCCAGGACCCTGGAAGTGCCCTTGGAGGCTGGAAAACACCCCCCAGCTGGGAGCAAGCCTGGTGCCCCCTGGGGGGAAGGAAGACCACCCAGCAGCCCTGCACTTCAGCACCCATGGTGCACCCCCACCCCAGCCCCGTGGGTGTCTGAGGTTCGGGGGAGACTAATTTATATACCCCCCCCCCCATTTGATTCCTCCCTCAGCCTTTCATTTGGAAAATAAAAGGTGCACCTTTCTCCAGGATGATTAGTTCTTAAACAAATAACGATATGAACTGGAGCTCATTATGGGGGAACCCTGAGAACGTCCTCCACCCCGCCCCCAGGATCAGTTAATACAATAACGGTTTTATAGAATGGTGTGTGGTTTTAATACTGTTTATTAAGACTTTACAAATCTGGCTTTTAAATATGCAGCTTCTGCAAGGGAGACTGTGTTCCATTTTCTCCGAGAGAGCAATCTACTCACATTGACCCTTTTTTAGGGGATTTGCAAAAGTCATTTTTCTTTGAAGCCCTTGTATCATAAACCATTCTTGCAGAGCCTCGGGCTTCCTGGTCTGGTTTTCCTCCATCCTCACCTTTCTCGTTGGCTCGGTTATTATTCTTACTGGGTATTGAGCATCTTTCGGGCATGCTCTGACTTTTAAGCAAGTGGATGAATACCAGAAAACTCAGATGGTGAGTTTCTGCAGGATTGCTTGGGGTCCAAAGCATTCTCTGGGTGCAAAGATGAGTCTAAATTGCTCCAAATGTTCTCAGATTAGCAAGCAACCAGACAATTCGGTTTTGCAGATGGCCTCAAAGTGTCTCTCAGTGCATAGTCTCAGCTGGCCTGAGGGGCCCCACACTCACTCCCCAAACTTCATAACGATTTTCTCCAACACTTTGGAAACCGTACGGTGGGGCGGCTCTGGCACTGTAGTTTGTGGATGTGCACCCTCCCCGCCCCCGCCCCCCGCTCTCCTCCCCATCTCTGTGCTGCGTGGAAAGACTCCAAGGGAGACAGGGCTGTCGGCTGTTCCTGCCCCTGAGAAGCAAAGCCACGCCTCCGGCCGCCTCTCCAGGCGCAGCGTGCCTGAGCCTCGGGCATGCCCACCTCTGTGTTCGTTTCCTCCGTTTGTCAGAAATGACACATCTGGGCTCTTTCTCCAATTGCTCGTCCCCTCCCCGCCCTGTGCAGCCCACTGTGTGCCATGAGTGTCCCCTGTGAGTGGGGCAGAGCTGCGCCCGTTGGCCAAGTCCTTCCTGTGCTTCTCCGTGTGCTCAGTGATTCCCACTCCTCAGTCGCCCCTGGGGTCCTGGGGCAGGTGGCGCTTCCTGGAGGCTCGGGGTATGCCTCTAGGCCTGGAATTGGGGCTGGGGTGGGTATCCCTGAGTGTGGCTTCCCCGGGGGGGTCCGTGTTGCACCCCACAAAGCTCCACGACATGGGGCACCTCCAGAGTCCTTGGTTGGTGCCAGTGTGGCCGAGGGGGGGGTCTCACATCACCCCAGGTCTGCATGGCCTGCCGTTCCGAATCTCCCTCACATGCTCATCCATTCATGGACGCGTGTGTTCACTCATCCAGGCATCTGTCATGCTTTAACTCTGTAACTTACTCATCGGCTCGTTCATTCATTTTGTTGGCGGCCTGAGGCCAGGGCACAGGTGAGCACGCAGGTGAGCGCAGGTGGCAGTGCAGGTGAGCGCAGGTGAGCACAGGTGAGTGCAGGTGGCAGTGCAGGTGTGTGCAGGTGCACAGCCCGGGTGAGAAGAGCTTGAACTGCAGCGGGAGTGGAGGGCAGGTGCCCCTGTGTCCACGAGTGGCCGCACCATCAGGGGAGTTAGCCAGTATGCGAGGGCAGAGGGGTGGCACCCGGTGTGGATCCACTGGGCAGCCACAGTGACCAGCCCAAGAAGCCAGGGCATGGATCACATGTAGGAAAAGTGGGCTGTGGTGTGCCACAGCGTGTGGCACGGCCGAGGAGCCGGCCGCGTGCATGGCCATGCACTACCTTCAGTGGGCGTCTGGGTCAGAGGCCAGCCGAGAGGCTGAGGTCGGGGGAGGTTCTTGGAACTGTGGGGGGTGTTTCAGGGTGTGCCTCTGACCCTAGGACCCAGCCCACTGCCCACTGCTCTGCTAAGGGTCCAGTTTGTGGCTCAGTGCTGGCTTCAGAGTGCTCCAGAAAGGCATTCTCAGGTGGGGAAAAGGGCCTGGAGCGTGTGCACTTAATCTCCAGGAGCAGACTGGATCTAGGCAGGTGGTGTAGACAGCCCCAGTGTCTGAGAGACTGGTCAAGAGTCATTGGGAGCTGCCTTCTCCAGATCTGTGAACTGGATGGGCAGTCCTGGGCCCTGCTTTCAGACTAGCTCGTGTTGGTCACAAAGCCTGCCCCACAGAGCAGGGCCTCAAATAATGCCGATTCTGGGATGGAAGGGTGCCCTGACCCCGGAATCAGGAGGAGGTGCAGCAGCCCAACCCCGACAAGAATCAGCGGGGTGAGAAAGGAATGGATGAATGCAAATGAGTTTCATAGTAGGCATTTGGTGATATTTAGAAATCTGGTGACCAGAAATGTGCCGTTGGAGCTTAGCTCTTGTTTAAATCAGATCCATCACTTTCATGGAATGAAAGTGAATTCACTGCGTGTCACTTCCCTTAAAGTCACAGCTTCCAGGAATCTGGAAGTGGCCTTACAATTCCTGTGTGTTGGGGGAGTCAGTACTGGAGTTAAGTGACACGAGTGTTGATACAATTGGAACATTTTGCTTTGTAAGAGAAGGACTTGGTTTTTTTTTTTAACTCCTTCTCTTCATCCCTTGGGCCTTCTTTCTACTTCCAGGCCCCAGGGGAAGCTGATGCTCCCAGGAACAGAGGCTGGGGCTGAGGGCACTGTGCAGGGCCCAGAGAAGTAGACGCTGCTGGCCATGACACAGTGTCCCCAGTGGGTCCCCCTTCCACAGCTACATTGCTTTTACATTTTTGGGGCCATTGTTATTTATTTATTCAAATTTAATATTTTTAAAAATTTTTGTTAGTGAAACACCATGAAGTACAGTTGTAGACTTACGAATTTTTGTGCTTGGGTTTCAGTTATACAATGATTGAGTACCCATCCCTCCACCAGTGCCCATTCTCCACCATCAAACACATTGTCGAGTTCAACTTGCCTGAAGTGTCCTCTGCTTTGTCCACCCTCATCACAGTAGCTGCTTTTGACTATATTTTCCTCACCCAGAATATTCTTCCCTTTATCTTTTTTCTTTTTTGGGTCCCATCCAGTAGTGCACAGGGGTTACTCCTGCCTCTGCACTCAGTAATTACTCCTGGAAGAGCTCGGGGCACGATATGGGATGCTGGGAATCGAACCTGGGTTGGGTGTGTGCAAGGCAAACGCCCTACCCACTGTGCTATTGCTCCAGCCCCTTCCCTGTATCTTAAGTTATGTTCACACTTTTAAACACTGAACTGGACATTGTTCTTCATGGGAAGTTTTTCCATACCCCCACACTAGGTTTGGCCCTTTTTTCTTTCTAATGGCCCTAATAAGCACTCTACAAATTCCTTTAGCACGTTGAATTATAAGACTCTACTCAGTTATGAACTCCTTCTCTACAATATTGTCTTTACTTTCTTGAACTCATAGCATTGTAAAAGTTTGCTGAATGAACAGTTATTTTGTCTTTGAGATAGTGTGTAATTAATCGGATATATTTAATTAATTTAATTTTTGCAGCTGGGTTCCAGGGATCAGGATTGAATGCAGGGTTAATGTGAGCCATGAGCTCTATCGCTGAGATGCATCCCAGGCATCACCGAGTACATTTTAAAAGCTGGCACGAATCTATTTATAATCTTTATTAATCACGCCTAGTATGGATTTTCATGCACTAACCTGCAGAAATATAAATGTCCTTGATTGTAAGATACTTTTTTTGAACTCTGCTGATGGATTATGTAATAAATAGTATATGCTTTGCTCATTTCCCAAAAATCAGAAGAAAAAGGATGAATTTAGATATGCATATGACCTAAAATGTTTGAGAGAGGGGGAGGAGAGAGAGAGAGAGAGAGAGAGAGAGAGACTAGGTTTTAGGGAGAGAGAGGCTGGTGGATC